>JARKHS020015685.1:0-52426 GCA_030143305.2 Amblyomma americanum | reverse complement strand
AGACAAGACATTTTAGAAATGAACATTAGTGAAAGCTGTACAGAAAGTCGGGTAACCTCTGCAGCCATCCTTGCCTGCGCAAAGATGTCGAGGCTCCCAACCAATGGAATAGAGACCTCAGCAGTCTTCTCAGGAATGAGAAATTGGCTGAGGTGTGGTTAAAAAAGTCTCGTCATAAAATGACTATATGTTATTATATTTACAATTTTTTAAGAGGCCTGCTCTTTTTAAGAACTTAAAAACCTGTGAAATCTGAACAAGTGCCTCTTCACCCAAGAGTAATGTTGTGAGGAATGGCTTGTGTTCAGTGTAAAAATCTGCAAAATGTTTTTTCCTCAGTGTTTCGAGTTTTCTTCATGAAAATAAACATGGTTTATTGTTAGCTCATCTTCACATAATTCGCATTAGGGCTTCTCTTGTTTTGTCAATAGGAAATTATGTGTGAGTTTTGTATGTCCTATACGAAGGTGGCAGATAATCCCTTCCTTAGAACGTTCTTGATGGCAGGACTTCCATTCTCCTAAAACTGATTTTACAAAGTTTAATTTCTAGTTTGCTTCATTGTCCCAAACGCACTGTCATTTTTTCCTTATTTGAGAATCTACCAATTGCATGAAATTTTGAAATGAAATATTTATTTATATTTATTTCCTTGCCAGGTGCGTGCGCAGCACAGATGCTCTCTCGTTACCCCTACTTCCGACATGACTCGGCACCCAGCAAAGTTTTATATTTTTTCCTTGAGCTACGACTTTTGTGATGTTGTGTATGATGTCACCGAGCATTGGAGTGATTGCATTTTTAGCGTGCAGCGCTCTAAGTATACTGAGCGAATCTGTGTAAAAAATACTGTTTCTGGGGTTCTTATTTAGTATTTTTGTTACGGCTGAGCATAGAGGGTAACATTCGGCGGTGAAAATTGATGCAAACAGTGGAATTCTGATTATTTCCGTTTCATGTCCTCGTACTACTACGCTTCCTACGTGGAAATCCATTTTTGAACCATCAGTATAAATGTCCGTTAAACCATTGTATTTTGCCTAGAGCGCTAATAATTCTTGCTGCATATGGTGTTGCGAAGTATGCCTTTTGTGAAACTGTGTAAGGGTGAAATCGCATATTACAGGAAATTTGTACCATGGAGGCAGTGAATTTCGGCTGTGTGCAATGCTAGGTAATGTATCTAGTATACCGGGATTGTGACACATCTCTTCAGAACGCGAGTATAGGTTTGTTGTTAAAGAGTGTTCTAGATGGGCACTTTGTACCAATTTCGTAACAGATATGTTTTGGTAGGGAACAGATTTTTAGAATGCATGAGCATGTAAGCATGCTTCCTCTAAGTGATGGTTCATTAGTTTCAACATAAAGACTGTTTATGGTCGGTATCCTCTATGCGCCAGTAGAAAGACGCAAACCCAAATATGCACTGGATCTAGTCGTTTCAAGTAAGACGGCCTTGCTGAACCATACACTATGCAACTATAGTCTAAGCAGGATCGTACCAAAGAGCGATCAATTAGTAGAAGGCTTGCCCTCTCTTTGTGTGAAAGGACATGTTTGTGTGAAGCGAGTATTTTCAGTGATCGAGAAGCTTTCTGTTTCAACGCATTTATGTGAGACAGAAAACCTAGTTTTCTGTCAAGTGTTATGCCTAAGAACTAGTGTTCAGTTTTAAAAGGTAACTCGGTTTCGTTTAGTTGCAGTGCGGGATCTGTCTTCAGGCCCCATTTGAGCGAAAAAAGTAAGGCCACTGTCTTTTGCAGAGAAAACTAGAAACCATTCCTGTCTGTCCATGTTGCCAGTTTATTTATTGTTAGCTGTATTTGCCTTACGCATGGTGATATGTTGGAGGATGAGCATGCCATCTGAAGATCGTCAACATGAACCGAATACATAACGGACCTTGGGATTATTTTCCTAATAGAATTCATTTTTACGACGAGGAGTGTTGTGCTTAAAATACATCTTCTAGGTACCCCATTCACCTGAATAAAATTCTTTGCAATGGTTGACCCTTGGCGTACATGGAATGAACGGCTAGATAAGAGGTCTTTTAAGCAATTCAATATCCTGCCGCGGATGCCAAGCTCAGCAAGATCTTGAACAATCTCGAACCTCCATATTGTGTCATAGGCCTTTTCTAAATCGAAAAGGACAGTGCTGTCTGTGTACCAAATATTTTCTAACAGTATTTTCTAGACGAACTAAGTGACCTGTAGTCGAGCATCCCTTTTTAAAACCACACTGATTTATATCAAGAAGTTCACAAGATTGAAGGACAAGGGTTAATCTTATGTTGAGGACACTTTCAAAACGTTTCGTGAAGCAGCTGGTAAGAACTACGGGTCTGTAACTGCTGGGAGAGGTTGGTATTTTCCCGGATTTAAAAAAAAGGCACAATATGAGCTTTCTTCCAGGCGCCGGGATGCTTCCCTGATACCCAACTTTTTTTAAAGAGTCTTAGAAGTGCCTCTACGGCAGACTGGGAAAGATGGGCCAGCATTTCATGGTGTATTTGGTCGGGTCCTTGAGCGGTTTTTTTCCCGGCAGATAAAACTGAATTGATTTTCTGGAAGGTATAATTATTGTATTCTATTGTTCATTAGCACCTCCACTTGTTGGGAGTCTTTATTTTTCGTCCATGTTTTTGTATTTTAGAAATGATTGGCTCTAATGTGACGAGCTAGAAACTGCAGCAAAGTGCTCCCCTAATATGTCTGCCTGTTACCTAACATTTGTTTGTGCACCAGCTGTTGTTAGAAGTGGAATTGTATACGGTGAGAAGCTGCCATTTAATTTTCTTACGTGTTCCTACATTTTTTATGTGATTTGACTGTTTATGAATGACACATAGCTCTGTCATGAAGTTATCTCGGCACTAGAACGGACGTACCGAGCTTTATCTCTTAACTTTTTTAAAATATACTAAGTTCTCGTATGTAGGGCAACGCCGAAAAATACCCCAAGCTATATTCTGTCGTTTTTTTCTTTCCTTGCAATCTTGTGTCCATCAAACTTTGTGATTTTGCCGTGCCGTTTCCGAAGACATAGGAATAGCCATGTGTGTGGCATCTACGATACAGTGAACTTTTGATTTATTTCATCAATGTCAATTTTTTCTTAAACTATTTTTTCTAAACTGGCTTCTAATCTGAAAATTTCCAGTCAGCTCAAAAGGAGCTTCCAGCGTTGCGGTATTGTCGGGATGATTTTAGATGCTGATGTTATACTGATTTTTATGGGGAGTTAATCGCCACCATATGGGTTGTCTCTGACATCCCATTTAAAATCGTTAAAAACAGACGGCGAACGAAAAGAAAAACCTAAGCGGCTCATTTTCCCTGAGGCTGGAGAGCAGTATGTTGCTTTTACAGAGTTCAGCAAACAAATATTACTGATTTTGATGATGAATTTTTGTGGCGGAAGGGCATCTATGGCTAAAGAGCGCCATGGCACAAGGTATTTTTCGACTTCTCAAGGTGGGTCAAAGACCCATTTCCCAAGCATTTCATCTTAAATAAGCCGAGCCCCAGACACTGGGAAAGCTTGTACCCATTGTATCACCGGTGGGTACCCGGTGGCACTGGGGATCGAATCCCGCACCTTCGGCATGCGAGAAACAAATATTACTGCTGAGAACAACAACCTCTATAATTTGACCTCTATTATCAGTTATTTCACTTCCCCCGAAAGAGGAATGTCCGTTAAAATCCCCAACTAACGAATAAGGCTGTGGTAGTTGTGCTAAAAGGTTTTCTAACTTGATGTCGGTAACCTTCAGGTGTGGCTCTAGGTATACAGAACACACTGTAAGAGTTTTATATGTAAGCAGAGTGGCTGCTACAGCCTCTAATTTCGTTGTAAGTTTTACTTCACGGGCTGCTATATCGTTCTGCACGATCATGGCTACCCCTCCCGACAGCCTGTTTGCATGCTCTCGGTCATGGTGGAATATTTTATATTTTTTAGTACATTTGTACGGTGGGGACCTAGGTTAGTTTCCATCAAGCACAGGGCCGCCGGGGAGAATGAAGATGCGTTATCCATTATGTCACTGAGATTATTAAAAGGTCCCCTGCAATTCCAGTGTATTATGAATGCCATCTTGTGGGTTTAGAAACTTGGTTTAGGTTGGCCCCCTTGATTTGGGGCTTTTGCTCTTTTTTTTCGATCCAGGGAGCTCTGCCGTACGTGTGACGTCAACGGTACGAAGCTATCCTGGCTCGCGTCCATCACCTTTTCAGAGGTGCTGAGGAGGCGTAGTCACCTTGTAGTTTGGTCAGCTTGTAACGGGGCCCAATGCTTGTTTCAGATATTTCGCAACTGTGAAAGGGGACATTTTCCTTGCTGGTTTTTCAGGATCTTGACCATGAACAACGTGATATTTCGGAAAGGCTCCCTTTGTTTTTTGGAAAAATTGTTTGCTTGCTTCGTTACGCAAGCTCTTGAAAGCGCGATCATTTTTTGATCGAGAATGAGCCATAGAATAGGTGTGTTGTTCGGCTGTGGTGCCAGCCGCCCACCATGGAGCCCAACAAGAGGACAGGACAGGAACTTGCCGGCAAGTCCTGCCCACGCCAGCTGTACACCTCAGCTATAACCAAATATGACGAAACCCAGTGTAGTTCGCCCCACAAGGTTAACCCTAGCTGCCTAGAAAAAGGAAAAATGAAGCGAGTAGGAGATAGAAGAGTTATAAGAAGATAGGAAAGTGAAAGATGGAAAATGTGAGACGTAGATTTGAGGGCAGTCTGGCGAGCAAGAAGACAGCGCAAAGGCCTCCAAACAGAAGTCTTTATTGTGCTGTCCGCGCCCCCAAAGAGCTGAATGATTTTCTGGCGGCATAGCAACAGAAGTGCTCGGCGGTTGTCGAACAGAACAGAATGCTAGTCGCTCTCTGCTGCACTCAATCTAAAATTGGCAAGGAACTTTCGAGGTAAGGAGCCAGAAACAACTACAACGAACTGAAAAAATGTCGGAAGAACTGCACGTTATTGTGATCAGTTGATATCAGTAGGGTTGTATTTAGCGTCAGAAAAAGCAATAACGCGTGTGCCGCTGGCGTTGAACGTGGAGCGAACAGTGCAAACATTTGCGGCAGTATCCAAATGCAGGGTACAGTACAGAATAGCGGATACGTGCTATTGCCTTGTAGTCCAAATATGCTGGTTGGTTTGGTTTATGGGGGCTTAGCGTTCCAAAGCGACTAAGGCAATGAGAAACGCCGTAGTGAAATTCTACGAAATAATTTCGACCACCTTTGAATCTTTAACGTGCACTGATAACGCACAGTACACGGGCCTCTAGTTTAATTTAGTTGATGGGGGTTTAACGTCAGAAAGCGACTCAGGCTATGAGGGACGCCGTAGTGAAGGGCTCCGGAAATTTCGACCACCTGGGGTTCTTTAATGTGCACTGACATCGCACAGTACACGAGCCTCTAGAATTTCGCCTCCATCGAAATTCTACCGCCGCGGCCCGTATCGAACCCGCGTAGTTCGGGCAAGCAGCTGAGCGCAATAACCACTGAGGTATGGCGGCGGCGTTTGATGGACCGACAGTTGCGAAAAAACTCGAACACACCCAGAAATGCAACAGCAATTGCGATAAATCTCGAACCTTATTTCATCGCATTCATCTTTTTGTGTGAGTAAAACATTCCCATAGACTAATTACTGCTAAACATACACTCGCCAAAAGTTTCGACGAAAAGGAAACGCGCGGCTTCGGGTCCGTACGGGTCCCTTGATCACACAGAGCGCCGCATGGAACGACGGTGGCTTAAGTACGGTTAAAATTGAGTAATGTCCGATCGTAGATCGCTGGAAGACCTCCATGCGCCCTGATAAGATCATGCTTCGTGTTATATATATGAAAAGATTCTAAAAGAAGGCGCGGTGATAAGTTTTTCTCTGTGGCAATGACTGATGCTTCGTCCCAATCGATGGTGTGTCCCGTTGATACGCTGTGTTCCGCCAAAGCATTAGATGTGGAGAGGCCGTTCGTGGCGTCATTCTTATGCTCTTTGAGCGTACGTCAGAAGTTTCCGGTTTCGCTAATGTAAGCGGCATCCCAGACTTGGCACGGTATCTTGTATACCACGCCCGTGTACCTTGGGAGATCTAGACGGTCTTTTATAGTTTAAGGGGGTTTAACGTCCAAAAGCGACTCGGGCTTTGAGAGACGCCGTAGAGAAGGGCTCCGGAAATTCCGACTACCGGGGGTTCTTTAACGTGCACTGACATCGCACAGTACACGGGCATGTGGAATTTCGCCTCCATCGAAATTCAAACGCCGCAGCCGGGATGGAACCCGCGTTTTTCGGGCCAGCGGCCGAGCGCCATAACCGCTCATCCACCGCGGCGACGCAGACGGTCTTTTATCCGGACCAGCTGTTGTTTCAACTTTCTGGGAGGCGCATGAGAAATGTTCACGTCATAACCTTTGAAAATGCGTGAAAGTGCTTCGCTTACCCGGGAAGCATAACGAAGGCTCGCTTGCTTGGCTTCGGCGTTTTTCTGTTCTTGGCCTGGACGGGAGGCGTAAGCGGAGTGCTCTTGGCTTTTCATTAGCTGCTGAGGATATCCATTTTTTGCACGCCTTGCTTCACTTTGTCGATTTTGCAGCGGCGTTTTTCTTGGCTCGAGCATAGGGCGAAAGCGCGATTAAAAAGCGATTTGGCGACTGACCGCTTGTGACCATTTGGATGTCCGTCGTTCCATGCGGCGTTCTATGTGATCAACGGACACGTACGGGCACCGGTTGTGTTTTCTTTACGTCGAAACTTTTGGCGAGTGTATGTTTATTTCTACAATAATCACCGCTCGCCAGACGGTATTCCGTCAAATTCTGGGCTATAGACTAATTACACCATGAGTGTGTGCGCATGGTGCGCCAAATACACCATGAGTGCATTTTCTTGAGCTGGTGGGCGATTGTGTGCATGCAAGGTAGTATCGCCACATTTTTTTCTCCAATCTGTGTCAGCCCCGCCGTAGGGAAAAGAGCAGGTGTGCACCTGGTGTTTTCCTCACCAGAGAAGCTGTCAAAACTGTGCAAGAAGGTAAATTCCACCGTTACTGGGAGCAATTGCTGCACTGTTAGGCACAGGCAACCATTTGTAGAGTGCGCGAAAGACGTAGTCTACTCTACACCTTTGCCCTGTGGCCGAGCCTACATTGGCGAAACTGGCAGATGTCTCAACGAGAGGCTCACCGAACACAGCAATAGTGTCATCGGGGCATCCCGTTATCTAGGCATACACTGCCGTAATTTCCAACAGTGTAAGGAACGTGGTCCCTTTTTGAAGAGAACAACAGTTCTTCGTAAGTATGTCAGCAAAACAGCAAGGGAGATAGCTGTGGCTTGTGAGATTGCAGAAAAAAGGAGATTACGGTGTCAGCACCTCATCGGTGTTTTTAAGTGATAAGGAGCGTCGTGTCTTAGAAATTTCTAACTAGGGTATTATGTTTTTGTTCTTGTTTGCGTCCGGACTTTTAGGTTTTAGCTTTATGTTTTCTTTCTTGTACCTATGATGATGTGTTTCTCTTGCTGTTTGGCGCTGCTACCAGTCTCACATGACTTTCCTTCTCGTTGCTGCGCATGCCCGCTGTACTGTATATGTATTCGCTGCGTGCAGCAATAAACGTTGTTGAAGTCGGCACTTTGTGGTGTCTCCCCTCGTGTCCGTGTTCGTCTTTGCGCTGTGAACGTAATCATGAAATACTAACTCGCCCAGCAACTTATTTTAAATAAACTTTAAACCTTCAAACCAACAACCAGCCAGATCGCTCGCATGATTAGGCGCATCCCCGCTCATATAAGCAATGGGGAAGAGGACAAACAGACTGGCAAAAGCCTGAATTACAAGGATCAACAATATAGAGACCATCATCATAGAGCATATAAAAGCCGCTAGGCCTCCTTACCATCACTGACTAACGAGGAGTCAGAAGCCCTCGCCGTTTAAAACACGGAGATGAGTTGAAATCGTCATTTCTGAGAGCCGAAGGCTCCAATCCACGGCAAAGGCGAAGCCATCTTTGACAGTATGAGCACCCTGGGGGACTCAAAAATTTTGGAAGCCAAGCATACACTACAGTATCAGATGGGAGCACTTGCTAGACCTACGCACCATGAACTGCACGCGGGAAGGCGCAAGGCTCGAGTAATTGGTGGCAAAAGCCAGGGCTCGAGTGAAGCATTGACGACAAAAACCTAAAGGATGACATTTTTCCACAGACTAGATGCTGCGGCATATCCGAACGCGGGCGTTTTCGCAGGAACTGTTGTAGACCACATTTGCAACTCAATAGTAACAGCACAAAGCCCTCCCGCAACTGAAGTCATAGCTATGACGTTTGCTACTAAACACCAAGACAAATTCGGTAAACGCATCACATTATCACAGACTCATAAAAAGGCTGCCGTGATTATACGGCCGGTAGACTCTCCAAAAGAGCAGTAGTCCCTAGCTGGTAAGCCTTTATATGGAAATGACACAA
This sequence comes from Amblyomma americanum, assembly GCA_030143305.2. NCBI lineage: Eukaryota > Metazoa > Arthropoda > Arachnida > Ixodida > Ixodidae > Amblyomma > Amblyomma americanum. The sequence goes on along the minus strand of JARKHS020015685.1, from coordinate 43,919 downwards.
TTACTTGGGCACCAGTGTAGTGCCGGGTTAAAGGGTCTTATATTCCTTAACTCCCACCCTTTTCGTTCATATATAGAGAACTACAAGGAATAATACGCCCTAACTGTAGGAAATACCTTACATTGCACAAGAAGTCAAGCACAGCACATGCTCTAGGCTGGTGCCAAAAAAAGGCAAACTAATTACGAAACATGCATACATAAAGAAAAAATGTATACCACTCAACAACCTGGCAGCTGCCTCTTGTGTGATGGGCTTGGCAGCACCCCAACCATGACGACCGCTTCTCACCTTCGACGCTTGTTCTTGCTGCAGGTGTCCATCTGCCTTTTACGGTGCGACGCCCACTGCGACGACTGGAAGGATGCCGGAAGGCCCTCATTGATGCCGGCCTGGACGCCGGAACGGCGCGGTGCCCAACATGTGCGGCAGCACTGCATCACACCTGCCACCCCCACGTCCGCGACAGCGTTGCGCCAGTGCCCGGCACCACCACCGGATGGAAACGCCCCCTGTCTATCACCGCTACTTCCGATGATGATTCGCCAGCGATCAACCTCCTCCCCACCTGACCGATGTATAAACGCGACACTAGCCACCGCCGCGCTCTATGGGCTTGGCAGCACCCCAACCATGACGACCGCTTCTCACCTTCGACGTTTGTTCTTGCTGCAGGTGTCCATCTGCCTTTTACGGTGCGACGCCCACTGCGACGACTGGAAGGATGCCGGAAGGCCCTCATGGATGCCGGCCTGGACGCCGGAACGGCGCGGTGCCCAACATGTGCGGCAGCACTGCATCACACCCGCCACCCCCACGTCAGCGACAGCGTTGCGCCAGTGCCCGGCACCACCACCGGATGGAAACGCCCCCTGTCTATCACCGCTACTTCCGATGATGATTCGCCAGCGATCAACCTCCTCCCCACCTGACCGATGTATAAACGCGACACTAGCCACCGCCGCGCTCTATGGGCTTGGCAGCACCCCAACCATGACGACCGCTTCTCACCTTCGACGCTTGTTCTTGCTGCAGGTAAATTCTCAATACTGCTTATTTGCGCGACGCACGCGGTATGCTGGTTTACTGGTGCTGCCAGGCCCAATGTGTTGCATTCATATTGCCTCTGATTGTTACCATGTCATAAAGCAGTTACTAATCTTATCAGGCGATATTGAGCTATACCCCGGTCCCCCCACCCTTCGTTCCGGTGAAAATGGCATTTTCGAAGCACTGGACGAAATCCGAGCCGGCCAAGCCTCACTTCTCGCTGAAATGAAGGCTATCCGCGTCAGGCTTTCCCAAAGTGACAAAGCATTTGAAGAAATGAAAAACCGACTGGCAAAAATTGAAGCCGACTGTTCATCGATAACAGCTGTAAAGAAACAAGTGAACGAAGTACAGGCGCTCTCCGAACAGAACTCTGAGCAGGTTGCTGCTATTAAAAGCAGACTTGATGATTCGGACGACAGGTCGCGCAGATCAAACCTGGTTTTTTTTGGCCATAAAGATGACGAACGGGAAACGTGGGCGCAGTCAGAGGCCCTTATTATCCAACACTGCAGCGAGCAGTTAGACACCACTCTTGCTCCCCTAGATATCGAGAGAGCTCACAGGCTGGGAAAGTTTGGGGCGGACCGAAACCGACCAATAATTGTTAAATTTGCGCATTTTAAGGTTAAAGAAAAGGTTCTTTCATGTGCCAAAAAACTGAAAGGCACAAGTTACAGTATTTCTGAGGACTACTGCCCAAGTACTCTTGCCGCTAGAAAGCGCCTTGTGGAATTCGCGAAGGCACAGGAAGAAACTAAATTCAAACTCAGACATGACAAACTAACCATTGGAAAGAAAACTTACACTTTCGACCGCAGTAATCAGATGGTTGTCCCCCACCCTTTACACACGTAGGAAACACTTGTCTGAAACCTAGCCGTTCTTACTTAACCTTTATATATACTAATATCAGAAGCCTTTTGCCTAAACTTGATCCTCTCAGTAATATAATTCACACAACAGAGTCTAACCTTGTTGTTCTTACCGAGACGTGGCTCACATCATCAATCACCGACTCTGAAATTCTCTCGCTTTCTTCCGACTTAAATATTTTCCTGCGGGATCGAACCGACAAGCGTGGGGGTGGCGTACTGATAGCAGCCCACCGAAATCTCCAATGCATCGAATTAAAATTATCATCGCCCCTAGAAATTATATTTGTTATTTCCAATGCCTCTTACCCGCCTATAATAATCGGCGCCTGTTATCGCCCCCCCGACGCCAACGCTTCTTTTGTCGCCGAATTCCACGCAGTTCTTCAATGCGTAACTGCAACGCACCGTCAGTCACCTATTCTGCTGTTCGGAGACTTTAACTTTCCTGCTATTACCTGGTCTAATCTCGCCAAAACACTATCAAAGAATAACATTGAAAGTGACTTCGTAAACACGTGTCTAACCTTTGGACTAACGCAAGTAGTCGCCCAACCAACACGTCATAGCAGCAATTCGTCTAATACACTCGATCTGATCCTTACCTCTGACTCCGATAAGCTCTCTTCGCTCACATCTTTACCAGGTCTTAGTGACCATTCCATCATGCACGGTTCGTTTCATTGCCATCTACCGGGTACAACAACAATAATGAAAACAATAACATTATATGACAAAGGAAACTATTCCGCAATCAATACTGCACTTGAGGAATTTTCCGTCTGGCTTCTTGAGGACCTTTCTAAACGTTCCGCTGAGACTAACTGGTTACTTTTCAAGGATAAAATGCATGAGCTGATAAAGACGTACATACCCACTATCACTGTAACCGATAAACAATCATCGCCATGGTTCAACCGCACGCTGAAACGTCTCAACAACATAAAGAAAAGACTCTTTCGCACTGCTAAACGAATTAACAACGAATGCTCATGGAAAAAGTATTACACTGCGGAAAAGGAGTTTGAGTCACTTGCTAACAAAACAAAGCGTATTTTCTATTCATCAGTTTTGCCAACCATGTTAAAAAATGACCCTAAAAAATTTTGGAGCACTATAAACCCTAAACGCTCGCAACCATTACAATTACACGATCACTGCAATCGCCCGATTCCTGCAAGTCAAACAGCCGAAGAACTAAACCGTGCATTCACTTCTGTTTTCACACAAGAACCTGCTAACAATTTACCAGATTTTCCCCATTACGATCACACTGTTATGCCTGAGATCACTTTTAATCCTCCCGGTATTGTGAAAATCATTGACTCATTAAGGCTTTCATCTTCTGCAGGTGTCGATGGCATTAACACCAAGGTACTAAAACATACGAAAAACACTGTCAGTGTGATTTTATGCCATATTTTCCAGCAATCATTGTCATCAGGAGTGGTGCCGGAAGATTGGAGAGTAGGCAAGGTTGTTCCAGTCCCGAAAAAAGGTCCTCCATCTTTATGTTCTAGTTATCGTCCCATTTCACTAACTAGCGTTTGTTCAAAACTAATGGAGCATGTGCTTTACTCTCACATAGTAAAATTCCTGATATCTGTCACTTTTTTTCATCCTAATCAGCATGGGTTTCGCAAAGGGCTATCATGTGATACTCAACTCGCTTTATTCATTAACGACATAAGCTCTAATCTCGATTTAAACATTCCGGTGGACGCTCTCTTTTTGGATTTTGAAAAGGCATTCGACAAGGTTCCCCATCAAAGACTTCTACTTAAACTTTCAAGCTTACACATTAACCCCCTTGTATTAGATTGGATACGCAATTTTCTCACTAACCGGAAACAATTTGTGTATGCTAATAAACTTTCGTCATCTTGCTCCCCGGTCCTTTCCGGTGTCCCCCAAGGCACTGTGCTTGGGCCTTTGCTTTTTCTAATCTATATTAACGACCTGCCTAATAATATCACTTCTCATATCCGCCTATTTGCAGACGACTGTGTAATCTACCGCCCCATCCATAACACCTCGGACTCTCGCTTACTTCAAGACGACCTTAAACGTGTTGAAGCCTGGTGCAACACTTGGTTAATGTCCTTAAACACTAACAAAACGTCATTGCTTTCTTTCCATCGGCGTCAAAACTATCAACCCTTCAAGTACGAAATTAGTGCATCTGAAATAGCATCTGTTCAATCGTATAAATATCTCGGCATCACATTTTCTAACACACTTAATTGGTCAGCGCACATAACAAACATAACAAACGAAGCCAATCGCACTCTTGGCTTCCTCCGTAGGAACTTGCGACTCGCTTCTGCTTCTATTAAAACGTTAACATACCTCACATTTGTCCGGCCGAAGTTGGAGTACGCATGCTCAGTCTGGGACCCTCATCAATCTAACCTTTCAAACACCCTCGAATCAGTTCAGAATCGCGCAGCTAGATTTATTTTTTCGGACTACTCGTATCACACCAGCGTCACTGCACTTAAATCTGAGGCTAATCTTACTAATCTCGAGTCCAGACGTTGCATCTTTCGGCTCTGCCTCTTTCATAAATTTTATCACAGCCAACTTGATGTTTCAGCTATCCTGCCAGCTCATCGCTTATCAAGCCGCACCAACCATCCCAAAACAGTCTACCCTCCCCCAGCACAGACTACAGCTCATCTTCGCTCATTCTTCGTGCAAACTGCTCGAGACTGGAACGGCCTGCCATTCGACTCCGTGCACCACTCCGATCCACTGCACTTCAAGGCTGCCATCCAATCTCCCATTAGTGACACACTCAGCCCATCCCTCATGTAATACCCCATTCCTGGGGCATTTGAGGTATTGATAATAAATAAAAAGTCCCAGACTTTTCCACGCTCTTAGGACTGTGCGAACAAGCTTGAACCTTTAAGATGACGCATACATGTTACGAGTAGTGTGAGGCTCAGCTGAATAGCCTATTCTTGGAAGCACACTTTGGAGTTTCATCGACCAGGTTGATGAAGCAGCTCCGGCCACTGAAGTTATTGAATGAGAACACCACCGTTCTGATCGTCAAGAGACTCTCAGGCAATATTTGAGTAAAGTTTATTCTTTCTCTCTCTAATCACTATTCCAATATTTTTCTTTTGGATGGATATTGTGTGGTGTTGTATTGGGTTCTGTGCCACATATGCAGCTAAGGCCATCATGCGCCAAGTTCAAGGTATAGAGTAAGTTTCCTGTAGAATGTCTACGAATGTGAAATATTATGGATGGTGTAGGTGGCCTAAAACATTGAAATGTCTAGTAATAACAGAGGGGAAGGTATTTGAAAAAGGCTAATTACAAAAGCCGTAAAGAAGGTCAGGTAACCTCAGCGGCTATCCTTGGGTGTGCAAGGATCCTGAGGCTCCTAACCAATCAAATAAAAACCTCAGCCTTGAGAAAGTGGCTGAGGTGTAGCAAAGAAAAGTGAGGCATTCACAGTTAGTTAAGACAACCAGCCTCTCGTGAAAAGTTAAAAACATCAGAAATGTCCACAATTGCATTATCACTCGAGTAGCACTTGGTGAAATGGAATGCATTGATTATAAAATTTACTAAAATACTTCTTTCTTCGTTTTTATAGGTTTGAACATAGAAATAAGATATGGTTTAGTGTGAGCTCGTCTCCACATTATCACAGACAGGTTTGTCTTCTTTTGTAAGCAGTTGTGTGTCAGATGTGGGTGTCCTATGCGAAGGCGACATAAGATTACTCCAGTGAAACGTTCCTGGTGTCTACATGACTTCCATTCCCCCAAGGTGGGCTTTATGAAGTTCAGCTTAAAACAACGTCTTACTGGGCAATTTGGTAACTGTATATCTTTGGTTACAGGCGCGAAAACAGACACAACACAAGGCACAAGGCAAGCGTTCCGTCTCGTTTTTCTGCCTTGAGTTGTGTCTGTTTTTGCGCCTGTAACCAAAGATTTATGAAGTGTAGTTTGTTGTTGAGTTCATTATCCCACTCTTTCTGCCATTTGTTCTTTAATATGTTAGGTATCAACTTCATGCAGTCTATAAAAGGTATGTCCACATATTTGATTTCACCCTTTTGAGCTCGTACTGCTGCTGAGTCTGATCTCTCGTTTACCCTCTATGCCGACGTGGCTCGGGACACAGCAGAACCTTAACATATGTGTTGTGTTGGGTTTAACGGCGCATAAGCAACTAATGCTATCATGCGCGAATCTCAAGGTATAAGGAATTGCTTTCTGCAGATTTTTACAAAGAGAAAAAATTATGGCCGTGTAGAAAGCTTGAAGGGGTATTTCCTTCTACCTAGTATTCAGAGCAAAAACAAGATTTATAAATGGCTAACATTAGAAGTTGCAAAGGAGGTCGGGTAACCTCATGAGCTGTCCTTGGCTGGGCAAGGCCTAGAGGCCTTTAACCAATCAAAATAAAGCAAGCTCAGCCCTTTTCTCTGGAATGAGAAAGTGGTTGAGGTGTACTAAATTACAAACAGACCAGTGGGTAAAAAATTTTAGTCTCTTGAGAAATCCGGTTTCATTAAGAAAGCTAAAAACACAAGATATATCAATAATTCCGTCATCTCCTAAAAGCAGTGCACGATGGAAAGGTATGCATTCGGTATAAAATTGAGTAAAGTACTTTCCCTTAGTTTTTCTAGTTTCGCACAAGACATTAAAATGCGGTTAATCGTAACTTTGCCTCCGAATTCTTCGCAAACACGTTGATCTTGTTTTGTCAGTAGGAAATTGTGTGTGAGGTGCGTGTGTCCTATACGAAGACGGCGAATAATCACTTACTTAAAACGTTCCTGGTGGGTGCAGGACTTCAATTCACTTATAACTGGTTTCACATGGTGTAGTTTGTTTTTTACTTCGTTGTTTCACGCGGACTGCCATTTTTTTCTTATGTTAAGATGTATTAAGTTAATGCAATCTATTAACGGAATACGTATTTTCTTTATTTGCTTGTCACATGCTTGAGCAGCGCATAAGTCTGCTCTCTCGTTGCCTTTAATTCCGATATGACTTGGTACCCAGCAGAGTTTTAGGTTTGTCCCTTAGGTGTGCCTATTACTATGTTGTGTATGATATCACCAAGTGCAGGAGTGACTGCATTTTTAGAGTGGAGAGCTCATAGTAAACTTAGCGATTCGGTGTAAATAATATTTTTTTCTGAGGTTCTTCTTTACTATTTGTTCAATGGCTACATAGACGGCGTAACATTCAGCAGTGAAGATTGATGCACAACGTGGAAGCCTTACTATTTGACTAGCAGTTCCCTTGTACCACTGCACTTCCAACGCAAACATCTGTTTTTGAGCCATCTGTATAAAAAGCTGTGCAAGTACTGTATTTTTCCTCGAGTGTAAAAAGTTCTGTGTATTATATGCTGTTGTGGAGTTTGTTTTTTGCTGAAATGTGTAAGAGAGAAACGAGGAGTTTGTTTTTTGCTGAAATGTGTAAGAGAGAAACGAGAAATTTCAGAGAAATTGTGCCATGGCGGCAGTGGATTTCGTCTTCCAGCATTTCCAGGCAATGTGCCTAGTACGCTGATATTTTGGCACATCTCATCAAAACGAGATTGGAGTGGCCTGGTACTTTGCGGTTTTTTCTTAAACAGTATTCTGGATGTGCACTTTGTGACTATTTGGTGACAGGTGTGTTTAGGTAGTGAACGGAGTTTTAGAATGTAGGAGCACCTGAGCATTTTTCTTCTGCCTGTAAGCGATGGTTAGTTCGTTTCTACATACAGACTGTTTATGGGCATCGTTCTGTAAGCACCAGTGGAAACACGCAAGCCTAAATTATGGATCGGATCCAGCCGTTCAAGATACGACGGTCTCGCTGAGCCATAAACTACACATCCATAATCTAAGCTAGACAGTATTCCAGAGCGATAAATTTGCAGAAGACATGTCCTATCGCAACCCCAGTGTTTTAGGGAAATTACTTTGAGCATGCTCAGGGATAGAGACGCTTTATTTTTCACTGCATTAACATGAGGCAGGAAAGTGAGCTTTCTGTCAAATGTCATACCTAGAACTTTATGTCTATTTTTCACGGGCAACTCTATTTCATTCAAGTGTAGGGTGGGATCTGTATGTATGCCACGTTTGAGTATGAAAAGTATTGCCACCGATTTCTGTGGGGAAAATCGGAAGCCATTTCTCTCCGCCCATGTTGCCAGTTTATTTATGGTTAACTGTATTTGTCTTTCACATGTTGATACATGTGAACAGAGAATACATGTTGATACAGAGAATGTACAAGCCATTTGAAGTTCGTCTACATAGACAGAGTACATAACGGGCCTTGGGATTTTTTTACTAAGAGAGGTCATTTTTACAACAAAGAGAGTAGTGCTTAAAAGACACCCCTGAGATACTCCATTTTCCTGGATGAAATTACTCGAAAGGGTTGTACCTAGGCGCACATAGAATGAACGGTTAGATAAGAAGTCTTTAAAGTAATTCAACATTCTGCTTCGGATGCCCAGCTCGGCAAGGTCATGAAAAATTTCGAATCTCGAGGCCTTGTCGTATGCCCTCTCCAAATAAAAAAACACAACAAGACGGTCTTGCTTATGAACAAAAGCCTCTCGGACAGTATTTTTAAGACGAACTGTGTGATATGTAGTGGAGCATCCCTTTTTAAAACCACACTGATGGCTGTCAAGGAGTTCACAAGATTTAAGGACAAAAGTTAATCTTATATTTAGGACAGTTTCAAAGGATTTGGCTTGACAGCTGGTAAGGGCTATAGGTCTTATGGGGGTTATTCTTGTAATAACGCTCAAAGGGCTAGAAGCAGTAGTCGCTCTCTAGCACCAGCGTGCCAGCCCTAGCAGTCAGAGCTGTGACCCCCAACCCGCGGTGCGGTAAGTCGCAACCACGGCGGTTCGGGCCAGAGGGGACAAACACGAGTATGCTACTCGGATGAGCGTTTATTGCTCCCGAGCAATACAATTAGCAGCAAGCAACAAAACAACCGCCGCAACGAGGGAGTGTTCCGCTCGCGTACGGGGGTGAAATGCACAAAAAGGGTGGAGCGCACACAAAACGGTGGGGGAGAAAGGTTCCGCTCACCTCGCGTGGCTCCTCGCTCGCGGCCCGCGGCGGTCAGTTCACACACGGTGGCCGGGCGGTAATGGCAGCGGTCTCCGTGGCAGATCTGCGTGCTCCCGCCAGAAGACAAGCGGGCCCCAAGAGAACCGCGCCTTCTTCAGGGATGTGGAGAGGAGGTCTCTCCGTGAAAGAGGGGAAATAGGGAAAGTCTTTGCGGCAGCGTCGCTGCGGGGGCGCGAAAGGAAGCGGGGGCGGCGTGAGTGCCCTCCCTCGCAAACCTCCCGAATGGCGCGCGCATAACATCGCGTGATAATTACGCGCGGCCGTTACTATGGGACAGGGGATTCGCGTGTATCCCCACAGTCTATAACTGCTGGGAGATGTTGGTAGCTTCCCGGGCTTAAGAAATGTACAATATTTGCTTTTTTCCACGCTTCGGGTATTTTCTCTGGTACCCACACTTGGTTAAAGAATCCTCAAAGTGCCTCCACAGCAGGCTCGAAAAAATTGACCAGCATTTCATTGTGTATTTGGTCGGATCCTGGAGCAGTTTTTTTGCCGGCAGACAGTACCCTAGTGATTTCCTAGAGAGTAATTTTTCTATTGTATTTTTCGTTAGCACCTCCACTTGTTGGGAGTCTGCTTTTCGGCCATATTTTTGTATTTTAGAAATGAGTGGGTGCAATGTGACGAACTAGAGACTACAGAGAAATGCTCCCCTAATATGTTTGCCAAGCCGCCGCGGTGGCTGAATGGTTATGGCGCTCGGCTGCTGGCCCGAAAGACGCTGGTTCGATCCCGGCCGCGGCGGTCGAATTTCGATGGAGGCGAAATTCCAGAGGTCCGTGTACTGTGCGATGTCAGTGCACGTAAAAGAACCCCAGGTGGTCGAAATTTTCGGAGCCCTTCACTACGGCGTTCCTCATAGCCTGAGTCGCTTTGGGACGTTAAACCCCCCATAAACCCATAAACCATAATATCCAAATCTAAACAGCTCATATTGTCAGAGGGTTGGAGAGCAGTAGTGGCCTTTTCCGTGTGTAAAAGACATATATTGTTCGTGAGAATAATATCTTCGATTGTTTGCCCCCTAGAGTCGTAGCATTCGCTTCCCCCCAAAAAGGGGAGGGAGCGTTAAAATCCCCAACTACCAGATATGGCTCTGGAAGTTATTCTATCAGTTCTTGTAGATCATGGACTGTTAATGTAAAATGTGGAGGAATGTATACGGAACATATTGTTAGTGTTTTGTAGCGGACGATGCTGACTGCAACCGCCTCAAGTTTTGTATTGAGCTTGATATCTTGAGCAGGGACACCGCTTTGAATGACAATCGCGACGGCTCCCGAGTGTAGATTTGCCTGCTCGCGATCGGGTCTAAAAGTTCTTTAATGTTTCAGGATATGCACATGTTGTGGACCAAGATTGGTTTCCTGAATACATAAAACTATGGGTAGCATTGGCCCTAAAATATGTGTTATGTCACTAATTCCGCAAAGGTCCTTTACAATTGCATTGAATTAAAAAAGCCAGGTTTGTGTTTTTAGAGGGAATGAAAGGCGATTTACTTATGTGGTGGGCTCGTTATGAGGGGCCTGTCTTTTTTTTCGCTCAAGAGAGCTGTTCCGCCGCTGCAGAGTTAGGTTGAAGAGCTTAGAGTGTTGAACATTGTCGCACACTTCGAGCAATAAATCGCCGTTGACCATTTTGAGAGCTTATAGCCGATGCCTAAGGCTTCTGTCAAGCACTTTGACACAAGGAAGGGGGATATTATTCTTGCCTGGTTATCTTGTTCTTCACTGAGGATCACCGGATATTTGGGAAAAGTTACTTTTCTTTTTTGAGAAAAGTCATCTGCCTGGTTCCACCCTCTTTTGAGAGAGCGATCTGTATTTGAAAGGAGGAGAGCCATAAAAAAATTTATTTTTTCGGTCATGGTGCCAGCCACCTGCTACGGAGTCCAACCAGGGGACGGGACAGGAACTTGAAAGCAAGTCCTGCCCACGCGAGCTGTACGCCTGAACTCTAACCCAATATGACGCAACTCAGGGTGGTTGGCCACGCAAGGTTAACCCTCGCCTCCAGGAAAACAGGAAAAACCAACAAGCGAGTAGGAGATAGGAGAGTTGTAGGAAAGAGATAGGAATGTGAAAGATGGAGGGAAGGACAGGAAAAGGCGACTGCCGATTTTCGCCTCCTGTCGGGTCAGGCCGGAGGTGCCGTCTACAGGAAGGTAGGGCCAAAGTGGTGCGTTGCCTCTGCCGAGGGCCCTTAAAGGTTCAAAAGCGCGGCGTCGACTCAACCACCAGGAACCCATTTTCCCCGGATACGGCGATGCCACGCACGGCTAGGCGCGGGTGCTCGAGTCCGTGGTGATGCACTGTGCACCATCATTCCCTACCGAGGATGTCCCTGCGGATGCTCGGGAACCTTGATGTCACCACTCATCAAGGTCCGAAAGCTGCAGACGCCCCTCTGCGGGGATCTTATCATATGTCCTTGTGTTCTGAAAATTTCCATGTTCTGTATGTTGCTGCCTTGTAAGGGTTAAACAGCATTTCTTGACTGCAGCGCTTTGAGTAGGCTTAGGGAATCGGTGTATATTATACTGTTTTCGATGTTCATATGTACTATTTTGTCCATAGCCGCACACACTGCATAACATTCGGCAGTAAAAAGTGATACATAACTTGGCAATCTTAATATTTTTTCCCATTTCCCTTGTACGACGGCACTTCCAATATACATTGCGTTTGCATGGATAGCACCAGTAGCCAACCCTAGACCAAGGTGGTACACAGCGTCGAGCATTTTTAAGGTGCTTTTTCATGCTGACTCGTACACTACTGACCCGTAGTCTTTACGTGATAGAACTGCGCTATTTAGAAGACTGAGGAGGCAGTCTCAACATGTACCCCAAGACTGGTGTAACAGGATCTTCAGAAGGTTGACCAAGATCGGCTAAGCCCTTGTTAAACTTCAGGTCAGGTCATTCCAAGCTTATAAAAGAAGGCATTATCTTGTCGTGCCTCCAATCTTCACTCAAGAAGTCCTGCCATGAAATGATTGGGGAGAGCATTGCAGCCCAATCAAACAGATTATGCGCGAATGGCTATCCGGCTCACCTCATTTCCAGGGCAGCGGAAAAATTGCTTAGGCACGTGAAGTATGGGGCTCGGCCGAGTGCAAGAAATGAAAATAAAAATAAAAGGCCGGCAGTGGTTCCATATGCGCACAGCATGTCCCATGGGCTCAAAAAAGTGGCAGGCAGATATGGCGTTGACGTCGTATTTTCTTCCCCGAAGAAATTAGGCAGAATGTGTAGACAGGTAAGGCAGAGGCAGGAGGGAAACAAAAGGGCTTGTCAGGTGCGCCATGTTTCCCCTTATGTACCTTGCGAGGTAGGGGTAGTATACCAAATTCCCTTCTCGTGTGGCGCCACATATATTGGCCAAACAGGAAGAGGCATTAACAAGCGACTCATGGAACATGAGAACACCAGAAAAAAAGACCCCCTGTCACACGTGGCGGTCCACTGCAGAAGGTGCAAATGCAAACACGAAAAAGAGTACGAAAAAAGAAAAACAGAAGGAGACCCTCTCACTAAAGGTGCATTTCGTTGCAAGAAATGCAAATGTACCCCCGACTATAAGAACACTAATATCGTGTTTCGCCATTGTGATAAGATGACGCGAGAAGTTTTTGAAGCTTTTCTTATACGTGAGAAAGGCGCAACGTGCATTAGTTGCCCATCGGTCGCCCTTTCCGAAGGGGAGATTGGATATCTGGCGTCACATGTGGCATGAGTTGACTATGGTGGCGATTAATCTTTCCTAACTCTGTATATATTTTGTGTGTTTTTGTCAATAACCCAGTTGTTAGTCAGCGCATGTTTGTCTCTACACCTCAGTTTCCACGTCCCGTCTTTGTTGCGCTGTTTCAAAATGGATCATCTATTTAAGTCTGAAATGCCTAATATGTGTGTAGAACGTAAGCGGTTCGTCGACTATAACGGGAAGAAATTTGTACTTTTTTTGGACAGCAATACTCTGCCCTTTAAGTGTTATGTGAGGTTTAAGTCTAATACCACATTGGTTTGTCAAGAATACACTGACTGTCTTTTCTGTGTTGAGTTTAAACCTGTTCACGTCTGCCCACTTGGGTACTTTGTTTACTCTAAGCTGAATTTGTCGCTCCCAGATGGACAAATTACAAGATTTGTAGCTTACTTGAACATGTTCCACATAAACAGAGTAAGGTATAGATCTAGGCAGGGCGCTTTTCAATAAATTTGACTGTTAAACGCGTGGTGTTTAGAACGCCACCTTGAGCGACATTATTACCTTGTGTAAACTGCTTGGATAAGAAATCTCCTACATGGAACTTAAATATCCTTTCAGACAGATAATTCCGAATGGTTGCCAGCATATTCTCCGTTATCCCAACGACGAACAGGTCACGGAGGATACCAGAGCATGATGTGGTATTATATGCTTTTTCTAGATGACAGAAAGCAGATAAACAGTGCAGTTTATGCACAATAGCATCCCTTACGTAAAATCCGAAGACAACAAGGTGGTCAGTGGTTGACCGGTCATTCCTAAATACAGCTTGGTGCTGGGCAAGAACAGAGTTGATTTCAAGGAAATGCACAAGGCGACGATTGATCATTTTTTCAAAGAACTTAGATAAACAGCTTGTTAGGACAATTGGCCACTAAGTGGCTGCAAGTGTCTTGCTTTATTACAGCTATATTAATTGCTTCTTTCCAGGATTTTGAAAGACGTCTAGTGCGCCATACCTAATTAAACAGGCACAGTATCGTTTTAACGGTTTCCTCATGCAGGTGCTTGATCATTCCATATGTGATGCTGTCAGGGCCTGCTGCTGTTGAGTTGCCACATGTGCCTAAGGCAACCGTTAACACTTGTAAAGTAAATGAGCTATTGTATCCTCCTACAGATGGCATTTCATCCCGAATAGGTTTCCGCTTCTTAGCTAGTTTGTTCACAAGAAAGAATCTGATTAATGCACTCAGCTAAAAGTGCATTCAAAGTGCTTGCCCAGTGGATGTGCTTGACGCTCCAATGTATCGCCAGCAGTGATAACTAGAGGAATTGGATGTGTACAAGTAATTTAAGTGCTTTTAGTGTACTGTACACTTTATGCGGATCTGTGTAAGAATTTACAGAGAACAGAAACAACTGCCAACTTTTCCGGTTGGATATACGTCGGGTATGCCTGCCATATGCTTTAGCATGCTTAAAGCTGTTTAAGTTGTTAGCCGTAGGATAACGACTGAATTTCGAGCATGCATTACTTTCTTCCTAGGGAGCTTTCTTGCACTGTGCATTCAGCCATGGTATTCGATTTTTTGTATTTTACCTGATGTCTTCGGAATGGATATCTGAGCAGTGTCTCTAATATACAGTGTGATCAAGGATTGAGATTAATCTATACCTAGGCCCTGTAATTAATGAACAGGGCAATGCTAAGAGCTCCCGAATAACTTCCAGTGAGCAATCTGTTCTTTAAACTTCCTTGGATTATTTACCACCGGATTTATATTTTTCTGTGTACTTTAAAGAAATAGAAAAGTGGTCTTTTTCATAGAGGTTTTCATTAACAGCCACTCAGTAGCTGCCAAGAGCAATGGAGAGACAATAGCACGGTCTATCGCTTTGTGTGAACTGTGTGTTGCATTAAAGTAGGTGTGTTCTCTTCCATTAAATAAGCATGAGCGAGACGACAATAGGTATTTTTCAATTAGCGCACCTTGAGAATGGGTTCACTACCTCCCCATGATGGGTTCTGCTACCTCCCCAAAATGGGTTCTGCTACCTCGCCATAATGCGTTAAAATCGCCAACCAGCAGGAATGGCTCCGGAAGCTGGACTGTCAGTTTTTCAAGTTCATCAATGGTCAGGCGATGACCAGGTGGAATATATATGGAACGTATGCTTATTGTTCTACAAAAGATTAGGGCTCATATTGCCACTGCCTGTAAATCAGTAGCGAGTTGACACTGAGAAGGAACTGATTGATGAATCACAATAGCAACACGTCCTGATGCGTGGGCTCTGCCTTGCTTGGCCTTCCGGTATACTACGTAATATTTTAGAAAATCAGTATGTGTTAGGTTTAAGGGCGTTCCCTGCAGGCAAAGTGTCTGGTTGGTATTCCGCAAAAATATCATATATATCATTGAGATTTTTAAGTAGCCATAGGCAGTTCCAGTGGATAACGCTCTCGACAGCCATTGCTCTTACTGAGAAAGCGAAAACTAGTGGTAGTTATTCAAATATCGATGCCTTTATCAGGCGGCTTGACTGGAAGATGTCTTTTCGGCTTAAGGTTGTCTACGAAACTCCGGCTCTCTTTAGGAGAGACTCCCTCAGCGCTTCCGATGCTGAGAATCCCGATGTCACCTCTATGCTTCCGGTGGAGACACGGACGCAGATGTTGATTTTTCAACAGATGTTGATTTGTCACTCCCTCTCATGTGTGTGTGTTTACCAGTGTCGGTGAAAAGTTTACTTCTGGGACACGAAAAAGTTGGTGCAGCCGGTAGCTACTTACTGGGGTGCCGCAAGCTCAAGGCCCCGCCTGCCACGCATCCTTTAAGCGATGGCACGGCTTCCTCCAGCGCCTCTTCGCTTCTGTCGTAACCGTCGCTGCCACTGCTAGAGCACGACGTATCCGCGCTCAAGCTCCCCAAGATCTGGCTTTCGGATACGGAACTCTGGTTTCTAACCATCGAGTCCAAGTTTCGCCTACGCGGCATCACGTCTCCGGGGGAGGACATGTACGATCATATCATCGGTGCTTTTCCTCCTCTCACCGCTACGGTCATCCGAGATAATTTGCGCACCACGTCTGCCAATCACCCTCAAGATCATCAACGGGCGATGCTCATTCGGTGCACTTGTGAACTGGAGCAGCGTCGCCTGCTTCAGATGCTAGAAATCTGTGCCTGCCATCCCGCGGAGTTCCTGCGTCTTATGATGCACCTGGCTGCTCCCCATGCTCGATCTGTGGACGCATCGACGGAGCGGGAGCTTTTCCTGCAATGCCTTACTTAGCGTGTGCGCTCGATCCTTTGTGTGTCGACAGCAGACATCGCCTAACAGGCCCAAATGGCCGACCAGGTCATGGGCATCTTGCTTGCGGTACAGTGTTTCTCTGCACCCACTACATTGGCTCGAATAGCCACCAGCGACCGCTGAGACCGGGTACTCCCCTCTTGCGCAGCGCTGAGCCGCGAGATCGGCAAGCTGCCCTCCGACCGTTCTCTCCTGCGAGCACAACGCGCTGGCCCCTAATTCTAGTCTCGCCACTATGAGGAGGCGCTCTGCAGGGACGACCGTTCCCTCTGCTCTCATCGCCGCTGCTCGTAACACGCGCATTACATTTCCCGCGCTCTTCAATGCTCGCAATGCTGCATTTCATCGAGCGACCACTGTGCTTGGCATGTGACCGTTTCGTGGTAAAGCGAGGGTAGTTCTGAACCAGCTGCAGATCTGGCTGAATGTGTCTGCTTTTGTTTTCAGCATCATTGACAAGTTGCCACATGGCCAGGGTGCGAAAAGAGACGAAGAACGCGATCAGATGAAAGTTGTGGGTGGCCAGGATAACGTCGGGAATGTAGAGGATCTTCCTACTTCGGACCGAGTTCCGGTTGAGATGGAAGGGTAACTTCTCCTCCGAGATGCCCTCCATGAATGGGAAGGCGGGGCTGTCCATTCCGCCACAGTCTTCATGCACCGTGCCAGAGGCATTAACCAGCCTTCTAGTCTGGCCGGTTGATTCCACCACGATGGTGGGTTCATGGCCTTGGGCTTGTCCAGACACAAAACATTTCGTGACAGGCATGCCATCCCCATATGCTTCCCACCACAAAAACTGTACCAGCTTGAGAAAGGATCGCAGGATGGAATTTCCCTGGTCCATCACAGATGAAGACAGCCTGGAGGTCACAGTGCGCGCAGCCTTGCTGGGCTATCTCGGATCTGTTTGAAAGTCCTTCCATGCGGGCATACGTCTTAGAGAGTTGGATCAGGGCCTCAGCTGGATCGAGGGGAGCGCCGTTGCCAAACCTCTGGAAGCCAACAATGCATGGCAGGCCCCATGCCAGATAGGGCTGCTTGGGGGAGTGTCCCCTTGTGTGATCATACCACACATGGGATCAAAACCCACACGCCATTGGCTATCTCGGGCCCCATTCGGGGTCAACTTCAAGATGGACGGCAGCCTCAATTGGGCGCCTCTTGTGAACTTCATTCTCAGTTGGCTGTGCGACTTCAGCACCACTCACTTCAACAGGGTCCTTTCCCTCATGAAGAGGGGCGGCTTGTGGGACAATGGACGGTCTACTGTGCTTCTCTAACCATGCAGGCATCATTGAGTCTACATCTGCAAAGTCTGACGTAATTGAGATTAACCTCCCGTCTGCGATGTTTCTAAAGGCCACTGAAGAAGGGCCCGTGCTAGCCTTCTGGCGTGAATGGCGAGATTATGGCGACCGACTGCTCAACGTTCAGGAGGGCGTCTTCTGGACTTACGGGGCCCCGCCGGCTTCCTGGGAGTTACCTGGCTGCGACACCGAGGCTGCGTGCTTCGCCGCGGAGAGGTCATTTGTGTGCCGTAGAATTTTTCGCTCGGAAATATTTGTGTACCGTCTGGCTTTCGTGCATTTAAGAAACCTGCTTTAAAACAGGGACACTGAGAATGACATGTGCTTTGATGTTCATTTCTCGTACCAGGAGTCTGTCTTTTCAAAACGGCAGATCTGTTTGTTGCATTGCAACCAAAAAAACGGTCTTCCAAATTCGAACATTTATTTTTCTGCAGGGGATATTTATCTGGGTAAGGTTTAGCCTCTCGTGAGTTAATTCTTCATCCTTCCGAGTTATAGTTAAACACTGTGAAGGAAATGTCGTGTAAACTTTTTGTATTCCGTTCCTAAGCATCATAGTGCAGTGATTATGAGAACTGTTTTGTATTCGTTGTTTGGAGAGGAACGCCTCCATCATGGGAATAGAAAAGCAACAAATTGGCCCACCGAGCACGACAGACGGACTGTTCATCACTGAGGCTGCAACAACTGTCCTCGTCGACGACTGAGACGTGGCGTCCGAGGCGGAAGAGTAGTATCACCTGGCTCACTTCCTTGTTGGGTATGAACTACGCCAGTACAACGATGGTTCTATCCTGGCGAGAGCCCCTTTGGCCAGTCGCTGTCTCGTGAGCCGTGTGCCCGCCCTTGACTCGTGGCATTCTATCACCGGACTGTACGAGGTTGTGCTCTCCACGTACGTCCGCATGTCCACAATGTGGGGGCCAATCATTGATATAGCTGAAGACGCATCAGAGTCGGCTCGCTCGGCATGTAACAGGATGACACCTGGAAGTTGATCTTGAGCACCAGCTCTCGTGCCCAAGGACGAGGTTAGTTCTTTAGGTCCGCACGTCCAGACCAGTTCTGGTATTCAAAAGGACGTCCTAAGGGGCGCATTTTTTGGGCACTTGAAGAGCGTTGGGGAAACTCAGGTGGGTGGCAGACGGTGGAGAGGGATGCCACTATATTCTCCGCCGGCTGTCCTGGCGCGTCAGCCCCCAAATCCGAGAATGTGGTAAGAGAGCCCGCCGGGGCTCGAAGTCTACTCTTTAGACTACGGCCCTACAGTGAGGACTGCATCCAAGCCGGGGCCTCGATCCCAATAAACAATCAAGCCTGATAATCTGTCATTGCAGCAGCGATGCACATCGTGTCTCGTGGCAGAACTTGACTGTTTTGTGATGTGATGCTGTCGCTTGCTTGGCATGGTTATTAATCTGATCCAGCGTTTGTCATGTGTGTTTTCGTCGGCACTGCCATGTTTGGTCAAATCTCCTGCTCACCCCCGCCCCATCACTAAAAAACTATCGCAAGAATACCTCCCTTTGTCCGGATGATTCGATGCGTTTGTTAAGGGTTAGTGATGTGTGTAGCAAAGTGAAAAGTGCAGTGAGACCGGACCTTAGCGTGTTCCCTGAGAATGCTGTGGGCTGGGAAGAACCGTTGCTCGAGGTGGTGCGTGATCCGAGTGATAACGTGCGCTCCCTCGAGTTCTTCTCAGCCAGGACTAAATCTGATATGGGGGTGCACAATATACCGATTGCGGATTTTATGAGTTTCTATAAGCAATTTGCGAAGGGGACATAAAAAACTCTTGAAAGTGAAAATTGTCTATTTGTGTGTTTAATTTGTTATTAGCAAAGGTTTATCCATCCTGACTGCGTGTGGTGAGACATAGTTACGGAGGCTGGCTTGCTGGATGGAGGAGCCGAGCACATTCGGCTGGCTTTGAAGCCACCCTCCGATCTGAAGAAGAAGGAAAGGGACAACTGCACCGCAGCTGAAACACCCCAGCAAACAATGAATATGCAGAGGATATCCACATATGGTCCTGACGTCCAATGTCCATGTGTCGATATCTTCCGCATGTTGTCATGGTCCCCACATGTACAGCAGCTTAAAATCAAGCACTGCTCTTACGCCTCCTATCTTTCGTATGCTCCCAACCTTCATAAAAGGCTGCTCTACACCTTCATTACTACGGCTGTATGGCACGCTCTGTGAAGGCCTCCTACGCTACAGTCTCCCAGCTCTTCAGAGTATCTGACAAACAAATATCAAAGTGGTTGAAGCTGCGCAAGCTATGGCCTTGAGAGTCTGCCTCGGCCTTCCCAAGAACACCTCCACAGTGGGTGCTCTAGCAGAGAGCAGGCGTCTATCTGCATCAGTACTGCTAACCCAGGAGTTGCTTCGTGCTAGATGAGGTTCAGGGCTCGTGTTCCTCACCATACACTTGCAGCGTACTGCATAGAGGAAGTTTCCGACCTTCTCCCACCACACTACCAGCGCCCTGTCACGATCACCTCCCCACCTTGGAGGTACACAGCATGGAAAATCAAGACAACAGTTCCCGGCATCAAAAGACAAACACCCCAGGTGCTGTACTTAAGTATTTTGCTATTGAACACATTTATAGGTGCTACAGTGTGCACCGTCACTTCTACACTGATGGCTCTGTCACATCCGTCTCATCAGCGATTGGCGTCTGGGTTCCGTCAACGTGCACCACAATTTCTTCGTTATTCAACGCATCTCGACTGCTGCTACTGAGCTGGCTGCTCTGCGAGCAGCATTTACTTACATTCTCCAACAACCGCCAACAGTGTGGGTTATTTTGAGTGACTCTCGTGCTGCATTACAATCTATAAAGTCATGAGGAAGCCTTCAGGAGCCGATCGTAGATGACTTAAACAGATTCCACTCCGAGGCCTGTGAGCTTGGCCACCGTGTTGTGCTGCAGTGGTTGCCCGCTCACTGTGGCCTTGCAGACAACGATCACGCTAACGGTGCAGCGAGGCCCGGCGCATGGCAACACCTCCTTGCTCCTACCTATACCATTTTCTCTCAGTGATGGCGCGAGGCTTCTAACTACAACATCCTGGCAGACGCAACGCTCTTTGGGGTGTGATCCGCAGTATCAATATAGGCCCCTTCTACGTATTGACCCCGTTTTTGACTTCCGCATGCCACGCAATATAGATAGACGTGACTGAAATTGCCTCCACCGGATTCGCCTAGACGTTGCCTTCACTAAATCCTATTTACATAAAATCGGTGCATCAAGTAGCCCTCTGTGCCCCACGTGTGGTGTGCCCGAGGATCTTGCACATTTGATCTTCTGATGCCAACTATTGAACAATCATCGCAAGGCACTTTTAAGTGCTTTAGCACTCCGACAGGATGGCTCCGCGGACCTGGAGCATGTCCTTGGACCCAGGAGGGACGCGGCTTCGGATGCGCGCGGGATAAAATCATTTTTAGTGTTTTTATGAGACGTGGGTTTGGTGGACATTCTTTTACAATCATGTGTGTGTGTGTGTGTGTGTGTGTGTGTGTGTGTGTGTGTGTGTGTGTGTGTGTGTGTGTGTGTGTGTGTGTGTGTGTGTGTGTGTGTGTGTGTGTGTGTGTTTGTTTGTGAGTGTGCTTGACTTCACCATTCAGCCTATCTGTTTCTCTTTTACGTTTTTTTCAGCATCCTCTTCTCCAATCTTTTCTTCTTTCACCTGGAGTAGCATGCCAGGCCGACAACCAGGCAGACCTCTCCTGTTCCATTAAAGTCCCTCCTCCTTTTCCTCTGCATGTCGAGGAGACTACTGGATTCAGTTATCAGTTAGTAGATATTGCCACACTGCGAGCGCCGCCATGCGGCCGAGCGGCATGACTGGGCTCGTGTGGGAGCGAAGAAGAGGACGTTCCCGTTCGAACGCGCGCTGCTGGGGTTTTCTGGCCTTCGGATTAACAAAAGCCCTTTTTTTTCGTGCCGCCCTACGTTTGTCGGCGACATTTTGGTGGAGCCGCTGGGTATCGTTCCATGAACGCTCACCCCGAGGGCAACTCTGACGCTGATCAGCGACGCTTGGACACAACACCCGTCCATAAAGCGAGCCGCCGCCTGCGAGGCCTACAACCCGAGTTCGGCCAGCTGACAGCGCCGGTAAGGGCCATGACATCCACCGCGGCTAGCCAGACAAGTCAGCACTCCGGGAGTGCCCCGCCATTTGTCCTTCACGCACCTCGATCTCGATCGCCGCCACCGTTCCACGGGGACAGGTTCGAGGACGTCGAAGACTGGTTGGCCAGCTTTGACCGAGTGGCGAGTTTCAATGAGTGGGACGGCGAGCGCAAGCTGCGCAACGTCTACTTTGCGCTGCAGGACTCGGCCAAAACGTGGTTTGAGAACCACGAAGCTTCCTTTACCACCTGGGAGGCTTTTCGTCGAGAGCTGCTAGCGACATTTACCAGCAGCGAAAGAAAAGAGAAAGCGGAAATCGCCCTGCGCTCGAGATCACAGCAGCCGAACGAGGGCGTCGCGATGTTCATCGAGGACATGACGCAACTGTTCAACCGGGCCGACCCTGCTATGCCCGAAGCCCAGAAGGTACGACACTTAATGCGTGGCGTAAAAGAGCAGCTGTTTGCCGGACTGGTCCGTGACCCGCCACGAACAGTGTCCGACTTCACCAAGGAGGCAATGGGTATCGAGCGCTCTTTACAGGAACGGGGCGCCCACTTCGGACGTCAGGCTACTGTAGCAGCCTCTTCCCAGTCCCAGTACAAGCCTACGTCGCTGCCCGCCGAGGACCTTCGGGAACTTGTAAGAAGCCTGGTGCGCAAGGAATTGGCGAAACTTCGCGTTGAAGCTCCACAGGTCAGCGTCGCTGCCATTACGGACGTGGTCCGCGAAGAAATCCGACGAGTTGTGCAGCCACCCCCAGCTCCACACCCGGCGCCCTCCGTTATGACGTACAGCGAGGCGCTACGAAGTCCCGGGCCAGCGATGCGAGCCTTTTCCCCCATCGCTCCTGTGCAATACCTGCAGGAGCCAATCGCAACAGCACCCTCCGTGCGGCAGGAGTTCAGGCCCCCCGTGAGCAAAGCGCACGTTTGGCGTACGTCAAACAATCGGCCGCTCTGTTACCACTGCGGAGAGCCTGGCCATATCCTTCGCCACTGCCCCTACCGCAGGATGGGTTTAAGGGGGTTTTAACCTGACTCACCTCGACCACGCTACGGTGAAAGACCACGGGATATCGAACAGTACTTGGCTGAAAACGGGCAATCTTCGACCTCGCAGCGACGCCAGTCCCGATCGCCATCCCCAAGGCGGTTCTCTTCGCCCGGCCGCCCGTCATCCTCTGGCCAGTTCAGAGGTACGTCCCCACGCCGGGAAAACTGAAGACGGCGTCCTCTGGGGGTAGGACCGCCGCTGCCGCAGACAGTGAACAGCCTCCATCCGAGGAATTTATGCGACGACCCCACCCGCCGACCTTAAAGACGATCCCACCGCCGACCTCACCGACAACCTCAGCGACGACCCCATCGACGACGGCACCAAAAACCTCGCCGACAAAGTGTCAAACAATTGTTTCCGCCGCCGAAATTCTTGTTGCCGCCGATGGCTATGACGTATCTGCACTCGTCGATACCGGAGCCGACTTTTCTGTCATGAGTAGTAACCTAGCCGCAACCCTCAGAAAGGTTCTAACACCTTGGCATGGGCCGCAGATACGCACAGCTGGTTGCCATGTGGTAACGCCGGTTGGCGTCTGCACCAGCCGTATAAAGATCCGCGGTGCAACTCTCACAGGCTCCTTCGCCGTGCTACGAGAGTGCTCTAAAGAACTGATTCTCGGCATGGACTTCCTTAAAGAGTATGGGGCGGTCATCAACCTGCATGAGCAATTGGTATCGTTTTCGACACAGCGAGCCGTTGATACCGACCCCGAGCCGCACAGAGCACCATTACGCATCTCTGATGACCACACAACGATACCGCCGAGAGCAAGCAAGTTTGTCACAGTCCAGTGTGATACCAGCTCTGGTACTCGGGGCATTGCCGAAGCGAATATGTCGCTGCTACTGTCTCGGCAAGTTTGCGTTGCTCGCGCCCTTGTCGACCTTGTTCACGCGCGTACCACGCTCTTAGTGACAAACTTTAGTTGTGAACCCCAACATTTGACGAAAAACACGGTGATTGCCCATTTTGAAGAACTTGGCGAACATGCCGGCCAATGTGCCTTATCAACAACGGCTCCCGAAATAGCCGAACAGGACACTGCAACAGCCATTAGGACCGACGTGAACCCTGACCTTCTGACCAAACAGAAACGCCGCGTGGAAAGCCTTATTGACTCTTTCCGCGACTGTTTTGCATCAACATCCAAGGTTCGCCAGACGCCAATAACTAAGCACCGTATTATCGTCGACAGTGACCAGAGACCGCTATGTCAGCGTCCTTATCGTGTTTCGTCGAAGGAGCGCGATGCTATCCGCCGCCAAGTTGCCGAAATGCTCCACAACGACGTCATACAACCATCGACGAGCCCCTGGGAGTCACCTGTTGTCCTCGTCGCAAAGAAGGACGGCAGCCTACGGTTCTGTGTAGATTATAGACGCCTCAATAACGTTACCAAAAAAGATGTCTATCCACTGCCGCGCATTGATAACTCATTAGACCGCCTCCGCCATGCTACCTACTTTTCGTCACTCGACCTTCGTAGCGGTTATTGGCAAATCGAGGTCGACGAACGTGACCGAGAAAAGACCGCCTTCGTTACTCCTGACGGACTGTACGAATTTAAGGTGCTTCCTTTCGGCTTGTGTTCAGCCCCTGCGACGTTCCAACGTATGATGGACACCGTATTAACTGACCTGAAGTGGCAGTCCTGCCTTGTCTATCTCGACGACGTCGTGATTTTCTCCGACACGTTCGAGGAGCACCTGAAACGTTTGCGTGCCGTCTTCGAAGCAATTCGTTCTGCGGGTCTGTCTCTCAAGCCGGAAAAGTGCCACTTCGCATTTCGGGAGCTCAAGTTTCTTGGCCACATTGTGAGCGCTCAGGGCGTTAGCCCCGACCCAGAAAAGACCGCCGCCGTTGCTGCATTTCCCCAGCCAACAGATAAACGAAGCTTGCGGCGTTTCCTGGGGCTTTGCGCCTATTATCGGAGGTTCGTTCAAAACTTCTCCAAGCTCGCAGAGCCGCTGACTCGCCTGACAAAAGACTCTGAACCCTTTTTCTGGGGCCAAGATCAGGAAAAAGCTTTCATAGCGCTTAAGGCCCGCCTCCAATCTACGCCCATCCTTGCCCACTTCGACGAGCAGGCCGACACGGAACTGCACACAGATGCACAGATGCCAGCAATGTGGGCCTCGGTGCGGTGATTGTGCAGTGGCAAGACGGTGTGGAACGCGTGATCGCATACGCAAGTCGCACTTTGTCCCGTTCCGAAGTGAATTATTCCACAACGGAAAAGGAGTGTCTCGCTGTTGTGTGGGCAATCACAAAATTTCGCCCATACCTGTACGGCCGCCCGTTTCGAGTCGTCAGCGATCATCACTCCTTGTGCTGGCTTGCGAACCTCAAAGATCCATCGGGGCGACTTGCACGGTGGAGCCTTCGGTTGCAAGAGTTCGACGTCACCATCGTGTATAAGTCGGGTCGGCAACATAGCGATGCAGACTGTCTCTCCCGAGCTCCTCTTTCGTGCCCACCAGATGAGTCCGACGACGATTCTGCTTTCCTCGGCGCTGTCACCACATCCGACCTTGCCCACCACCAGAGGGCCGACTGCGAACTGCTGCCTCTAATCGAGTACCTCGAAGGAACCGCTCCGTCTCCGCCCAGACTCTTCTCTCGCGGACTATCGTCGTATTGCTTAATAGATAGAGTCCTCTACAAGAAAAACTACGGCCCGACCGAAACTGCATATCTCCTCGTTGTCCCAACCGCACTTCGTCAGGAAGTTCTCGCTGCATGCCACGACGACATTTCTTCTGGCCACCTCGGTTTTTCCAAAACATTGGGACGCCTCCGCCACAAGTACTACTGGCCACGGCTTGCTGCGGTCGTCCAACGCTACGTTCGAACCTGCCGTGAGTGTCAACGACGGAAGGTACCACCGACCAAAACCGGCCGGCCTTCTGAAGCCAATTGATCCACCGCAAATCCCATTCCAACAAGTCGGCATGGACTTACTGGGCCCATTCCCGGTGTCCTCCATGGGAAACCGGTATATTGTTGTTGTCACGGAATACCTAAGCCGCTATTGTGAAACCAAGGCTCTTCCCCGTGGCACCGCGGCTGAAATTGCACAGTTCTTTGTTCACCACATCGTGCTTCGCCACGGCGCCCCCGTGGTTGTATTAACTGACCGGGGAACCGCGTTTACGTCGGCTCTTACACACGAGGTCCTCCGTCTTAGTGGCACCAGTCATAGAAAAACTACTGCTTACCATCCTCAAACGAATGGACTTACTGAGAGGCTGAACAAGACCATCACAGATATGATGTCTATGTATGTCGACGCTGACCATCGCAACTGGGACGAAATACTTCCCTACATCACGTTTGCGTACAACACCGCCCTCCAAGAAACGACGCGCTTCACCCCCTTCCGTTTGGTGTATGGCCGAGATGCCCTGACCATGCTTGACGCCATGCTGCTCCCGGATTGTACCCCCTCGTCTGCCCCAGGCGCTGACCAATTCGTTCGCGATGCAGAAGCCGCTCGCCACCTTGCTCGACAACGCATTCGCCACCAGCAGACAACTGACGCCCGGCGTTACAACCTCCGCCACAGGGAGGTGATTTACCAACCCGGCGAGCACGTCTGGGTATGGAGCCCTATACGTGTGCGCGGTCGCTCTGAAAAGCTTCTGCGGCGCTACTTCGGTCCCTACGAGGTGCTACGTCAACTCAGCGATGTGAACTATGAAGTGTACCCGCAAGGAGTTGTCCGGTCTTCTCGCCCGCCCAAGTCTGAAGTCGTCCACGTGTCACGCATGAAACCGTATTACGCCCGTTAGCCCCTCCCGGAGTTCACATTCAGTGCTGCCGCCACACGCCATCGCACTTTCGGTGTCTCCACACTCTTTATCCCCCTTGCCGGAGGCATCTCGAGGCGATGCCTCTTGAAAGGAGGGGGGCAATGCCACACTGCGAGCGCCGCCATGCGGCCGAGCGGCATGACTGGGCTCGTGTGGGAGCGAAGAAGAGGACGTTCCCGTTCGAACGCGCGCTGCTGTGGTTTTCTGGCCTTCGGATTAACAAAAGCCCTTTTTTTCGTGCCGCCCTACGTTTGTCGGCGACAATATTTAAATGATATTCATACATGAATGATTTTCTCTCAGCACTTTGGAAGTTTTGGAAATTTTTTAACTTACCAGAACTAGATTTTTGTTGTTCTTGAGGCATGGACATTCTGCAATTATGTTACTTTTGGATTGTAATCATTCCAGTTTTCGCAGTCTTAAATTTCAGCAACGAATTATTTCAAGCAGTAGGCTGTTACGCGCTTGAATTTTATTTTACGCGCACAAATGCAAGTACGGCATTGAAGGAGTTCGTCAAGTTTGACCGACAGCCACAAACGCCGCGATTTCAAAACCAGGATAATAATTAGAAACCTCTTGACGATTAGCAGCCCAACAGCCATGGGCATCGTCATTAGCCACGTCGCTAGCGCCACCACCAGCGCTGCTGCGTCGGGCGCAATGTTTTTAATTCCTTTCAGCGTCCCAGCATCCAATGTCACAGGTGGACATCCTGTGGACATTGAGTGTACTGCTAGATAGAGATATCAGTTAGGGGATATTCAGTGGATATTATCTTTACGATATTGTGTGAAACTGAAAAGACCGTGAAAAGCTTGACAAATACATTATTACTTGAAATACCAATGCCCTGCTTAAACTGTCCAAAATGTGGTCTTGGCTGAATCAACCTATGACTGTAGACTTACCTAACATGCCACACTAGGTTTGTTTGACAAGATCTATAAAACAAGGCCTGCTGTGTTCTACTCCTGTATGTATAATGCCTGTTTTCGCGGTTAATCTGGCCACATGTCAATGTGCAGCACGTGGAGAGGCCAGATCTCCCAAGAAATGTGCAGACGGGAGGAAGGGTTCATTTTAAATGACACCTTAACGAGATTTATTATGGTTTGGTTCGCATCATCTCGACAGAAGTAGCTACTTTTCATGTCGTATTTGTTACTTTTATCTCTTCCAAAATTAGACAGTAGTTCGATAAATGGCTGTACTTTTTCGAATTCAGGCACAATGCATTCACAGTGTATTAGAAGATAGTTTAGCATGGACAATTTTCATGAACCCCAAAGGCAGAATGGGTACTTTTTACCAACATGCACCGCAGTTTATAGCGGGGAGACTAGAGAGAGGTAAAGGGCGCCCCTAAATGTTGCAGAAAAACATGGGTATTTAATTTTAGAGCAAATTCAATGCATATCTAGACATTTATTTATACTGAATATATATACCTTATACGAAACCAAATTAATGTTGGTGCTTGATGCAGTTTTTTATACTGGTGGCTTTACTGTAACAGTAGCTTGGTTTGGGCTAGTTGGTAACAGTTCTTAGAAAACATAGCGCAAAAAGGACACGGACGACACAGAAGTGGACAGGACAGGCGCTGTCCACTTCTGTGTCGTCCGTGTCCTTTTTGCGCTATGTTTTCTAAGAGCTTTACTGTAAGCAGTGCAAAAGCATGCGATAAAACTGAAAATAAAACAGCGTGGTATTTCGATGCAAGTTGTAGAAACAAAACTTGTGTGCTGTGCAATGCTGGTGAACGGTAAATAACCTCCTGGTGGACAAAAATTAACCAGCAGCTCGCTGTTACGGTATCCCTTTACCGCCAGGTACAACTGTGGGACATGAAGCCCGAAGTATGCCATTCCTCCTCATTAAGTTTTTTGGACAGTGCACTTAGGCACCAAAAGATGCCACAGGACTATGCCTGCTGCAATTCCTTGTTCACAGCCGTGAAATAATGTAATATGCAGATACATTTATTTCTCTATCTATACCGTACAGACCAGTTACGCATGGCAGCTTGGGAGAGGGTATTGCAATCAAACAAGCAAAAAACATAGAACAGGCACTGAATGATTAAACTTATAAAGTCAACAATGAGACAAGACTTTAAGTAAACAGGCAATACAGCTGAAAGCTGTTTGTACAACTGCTGCACATGAAAGTTGATTTTGTTGTATTGTGTTTGATGGCTCATAGGCAACTAAGGCCATCGTGCGCCAAGCTCGAGGTATAGGAGAAATTTCTGGATAATTTTATAGAAATGTGAAAATCGTCGGTGATGTAGAGTGCTTAAATATTTAGAATTACCTCGTGACGATGAGGTAAAAAGATTTAGAAATGGGTAGTATTAAAAACTTTCAAACGAGGTCGGTTAGCCTCACCGGCCATCTTTGTCAGGGCGAGAATATCAAGACTCCCAACCAATCAAATAAAGACCTCACACTTTTTCTCAGGAATCACAAATAGCTGACGTGTACCAGGCAAAGTACTGGGTCATGATTTATATATTTTTAAGAAAAGTAGTTTCTGAATTAAAGATCTAAAAACGCAAGACATGTCCCCAAGTGATTTTTCACTCAACAGCAGTGCTGGATGAAAAGAGATGCA
The DNA here is from genome assembly GCA_030143305.2 of Amblyomma americanum. NCBI lineage: Eukaryota > Metazoa > Arthropoda > Arachnida > Ixodida > Ixodidae > Amblyomma > Amblyomma americanum. The sequence goes on along the minus strand of JARKHS020015685.1, from coordinate 14,863 downwards.
TTTGTTATAAAATGAAGAAAAACACTTTTTCCGTGCATTTTCTAGTTTCGAACATGAAATTAAAATGTGACTGGCTGTAAAATCATCTCCGCATGTATAAACTGGTTTGTATTCATTCTTTAGCAAAAAGTTGTGTGTAATGTGTGTGTGACCTATACGGAGACGGCAGATAATGACTTCTTTGAAACGTTTCTGGTGCACATGTGACTTCCATTCACCTAGGACTGGTTTTATTAACTGTAGGTTGCTATTTAGTTCGTTGTTCCAAGTGGACTGCCAATTTTCCTGGAATTACTATGTAGTAAGTTCATGCAATCTCTATAGGGCATATTTACGTTTATAATGTGCTTGTCACAAGCTTGAGCAGCGCACAAATATGCTCTCCCATTGCCCTGTATGCCGACATGACTTTGTACACAGCAGAGTCGTATGTTTCCTCTTTGGGCTATGGCTGTTGTAATGATGTGTATGAGGTCGCCAAGCAGCGGGGCTATTGCATCCCTAGAGTGATAGGCGGTGAGCACACTTAGCGTGTCTGTGTAAATAATACTGTTGGCGAAGTTCTCATTTACTATCTTTTTGTATGGCTACACATATGGCGTAACATTCCATATTGAAGAAGGAAGCGCACTGTGGAAGTCCTATTATTTTATTTCAATTCCCCTGTACAACTGCGCTTCCAACATATGCATCAGTTTTTGAACCGTCTGTATCAAAAGCTGCGAAAGTTTTCCCGATACCCAAACTTTGTTAAAAAAATTTAAGAGTGCCTCCGCAGCTGGTTCAGATACATGGCCTAACATTTTATAATATATTTCGTCTGGGCCAGGTGCAGTTTGCCTGCCAGCGGATAGTACTTTATTAATTTCTTGATTTGAAAGCAAGTTATAAAGTGTTCATTTGTACCGCCCCTTGTCGGCAGTCTGTCTTTCAGCTGTGTTTTTGTATTTGAGTTGTGATTCTGTGTATTGAGCTGAACTGGAAACTGAAGAAAATTATTCACCCAAATATCTGCCTGTTCTAAATTTGTCTGTATGCCAGGGGTTAAGACAAACAGAACTGTGAATAGGGAGTAGGTGCCATTTATCTTTTTTACCATCTCCCACATTTGTTTTGGTGTAATTGAGCTGTTTATTGAGGACACGTAACCTTGCCATAAAATGTTTTCTGCATTACGCGAATATATCTAGCTTTGCTCGGAACTTTTTCAACTTTCTGAAATTCTCCTGCGTTGGGTACCGGCGGAAAATTCCCCAAGCTTTGTTTTGTTTCTTTTTTGCATCTCCACGTTCTTGTGTATACCAGATTTCGTGATTCCCTTTTAATACTCCAGATGAACGAGGAATTGCTTGGCGTGCAGAGGTTGAAATACAGTTTGTTCTAGCTTCATTCAATTCGTCTATGCTGAGATCATCTGAAACTATTTTATCTTTGCTGGCCCATTCTCTAAAAAGTGCCCAGTCGGCTAATTGTAATTTCCACTGTTGTGGTTTCTTTGGGATGACTTGCGGTGGGGATGTTAGGCTTATTAAGGCAGAGAGTTTATCGCTGCCGTATGGGTTATCGATGACATCCCATTTAAGATCACAAAAGAGGGAGGGTTAACAAAAAGACAAATCTATGGAACTCATTTTTCCCGTGCTCTGAGAGCAGTATGTATATTTGCCAGTGTTTAGGAGGCTAACATTATAACTTAAAATAACATCTAAAATGCGACCTCTTGCATCAGTGTGTGCACGTCCTCGAAAACCGGAGTGGGCATTAAAATCACCAACTAGCAGATACGGTTGTGGTAGTTGTTCTAAAAGAGATTCTAAATCACGAACTGTTACTGTTAGGTGTGGTTCAAGATATATGGTATTGTGAGTGTTTTCTAATGAAGAATGGTGACTGGGACGGCTTCGTATTTGGTTTTAACTTGGATCTCACGGGTTGCTAGACCATTCTGGAGGACGATAGCAACGCCTCCAGTCAGTTTGCTCGCTTGCTCTCCGTCACACCCAAATACATCATACTTCTTTAAAATATTTTTTGTTTTGGAGCTAAGTTGGTCTCCTGTAAGCATAAATCCATCTGGGACAATGTGTGTAAAAGTTCTTTTATGTCACCGTAGTAACTTGTTTGTCCTCGGCAGTTCCACTGTATAAGGAACGCTATATTTGACGAGTGTAGTTAAAACTTCCCAAGCAGCACGCCAATAAAGGCCCGCCGATGGCAAATAATTGAATGAAATTGGCGCGAATATGGGTCCTTTATTGGCGGTTACGCAAATCGCAACCCTTTCCAAGCATGGTTCATCATTCCCGCCAAGAATGGGTTGATGTTCAGCCACTCTGACGGCCAACAATGGCCCTAAATTTTCTGCCAGTGCATGGCCCAGTATGCACGAATAGTGGCTTTGCAGTTATTGGCAAAACGTGGCTCCCTGCATGCGTTTCCAGCGTGGCAAACCACTGGCATTTCTAACAACACCAGTGGGGAATCATTGCATGCAATTAGAGGTCCCGTTTGTGTTAATACCATGCGACTTTTTTCATTGTAATGTAGGATTTGTCGAAACTCTTTAAACTTTCAGGTAATACTAGAATATGTTTCGATGCAGTGTATCACTTGACGACAATTAAGGGATTCAAACAATTTTACAGTGCATTTTTTATGTAGGCAACATTTATTACCATGTTTGCTTGCGTTCTGATTATTCAGGTCTATACAGCTTGGCAAGCTGATGTTGCAGGGCAGACGTCCATAAAGTGATTCGTGGTGCTGTAGGTCCTCCATTGAACTGCTGAGTCGTATCCGAACTACTCTTGACAATTGTATTGCAAGAGTACTTTTGAAATGTCCCGAAACAAATTCCTCGGCCAGCTGTTGCACGATGTCCTCGCAATACGTCGGAGCTGTAAAAAGATGTACATTGTGATTATCAGCACAAGTTTGACCGTAGCAAGAAAAGGCGAATGTTTTTAACACATTGAATTTTGCGGCACAGTGTACGCGAGAAGATACTCGAAAAACATTTCTATAAATATATTTTTAAATGATGCTCTACAACCATCGCCACATTAACTGCAGAATCTGCAATCGAACTTATCATATTTGCATTGCACTGAACTGCCGATTTCTGTTCTTAAAATACTATAGACACAAAATTCTTGCTTGCGTGTTTTCTTCTTTCAAACGATGCGTTAGACCTTCGTATACATGAAGCACTTTGGTGAATTCGTATACAACTAATAAATAATATAAAATTGAATTTCTCCTTGACGCTGCTTTGGTTTCATAGACCAAGCAAAGCCTGTGACGTCAAGGTAATGTTTTCCACCAGAAAAATTGTAATATAATCACTGACAGATAATTTATTTATCTTGGACGAAGCTGGATTAAATGTCTTAGTGAATTAAAACTACATATCAGCGTTTATATTAGTTTTTTTAGTGGACCACGTGACCAAAACATCAACTTGACGTTACAGACGTCGCTCGATGAAACCGAAACAACCTTAGAAAAAAAATTCTGTTATAAATTATTTCCCGGATGTATGCAAATACCTCCTGGTAATTCATGTATTCTAATGTCTAACGCATGGTTTAACAGAATAACACCCGCAATAAAATTAGGTGTGTATAGTTCTTAATTGCGCCATTTAACACTCCGAAATACACATTAATTTTCATAAAGTTAAATATATGAATAGAAATGAACATATATTTATCTGGATTATCTTATTTACGTATCTATAAACAATGAGCTTTTTGCCATTTTATTACAGTAAACTACCGCACTGGTGGAAGCATCTCTCCACAATAAATGTCAAAACAACTTTGAACGAAGTTTTTTTCTGTACAAAATTCATTATTCTATGCAAAGACAGCTTGCGCAGCATTGCGAAATACACTGAATGCCCGAGACTGAGGGCACATTTTTTTTTTTAAAAAAGTAAGCAGTTTACGTCACTTCGCATGCATGCAACACGGGAGATGGAACTCTTACATGAAAACCACTCAACACTCCTCTGAGAGCCCATGGCTATTTGATTGAGAGGCAACTTGGGCAAAATCCACTGAAACCAGGAATTCAGTATCTTCTGGAACACCTGCAGGTGGGCAGGCAAAAGAGAAAGGGTATGGAACTGTTGCAAATATTCTGATTGGCCTGTTGCAGTGAAAGAAGCATATGTCTAATTCTCATCTTGCACAAAACGACCAACGTATTAATGAACACAGCATGTGTCGGGCCGCATATGACACCCCACAACGCTGATTGAAAAGGTGGTCAACTTTCGGTGAATCCATTCCACGAACGATTTAAATAGTTCTCTCCATTGCGGTTACATTCCTTTGCGCACGCCGTCATTCTAAACATTTCGCAGAGTTGGAACACAGCTAGGAGTCAACCTAGGACTTTGTGGCATTGTCTTTTCCTGCCGGAAAGAAATATATTCGGCGCATAATCAAAGCAGGAATTACAACCAGAAATATTAATTTTCGAACGCATTTAAAGATGAAAGGAGAGTGATACTCACAAATATAATCTTGCAGGCCAGGGCACTTAATTACGTCAAAGTTCGCATAACGCGTCAGGTGTGGATTTTCGCTTGCGTAGAGTACGAACGGCATCACCTCGAGTGCGCTGTATATGCTTTTTCAGCGCACTGGTTGTGTGGCTATTCGCTGCCATGCCATCCACAGGCCACACACGTCTAGTCGTAGCTGCTGCATTGCAGTGGATGGCGCTCCGCCATGGCGAGTGCTGGGGAGACGAGCAGACAGCGAGGGGAAAGGCTGATGCTTTTTTGAAGAAGAATTTTGCTGTAACAAGAGAAATGGCAGCGTCGGGAATCGAAAACGAGCATACACCTCCATGCTCCTGGTGCTAACTCCTTCCCCCTCTTCTGCCCATGCAAATAATTTCAAGCATGAAGAAAAGGGGTTTGGGGGACGCTGAAACGGCAGCTTTAACCGCGAAGAAGGGGAAACTTCAAGAGCTCCAAGTTATGAAAAAAGTTCCCGAGAGCCCCGCGGTCCTCCGATTGTTGTAAACCGAACCCCGCTTCCGACGCGCGCGCGAGCGCTCGTGCGCAGGCGCGGATATCGGCATGTACAGATGTAGAGAAGTGCTCCGTCGGGACAAAAGGCGACTATGAGACTTGAAGGAACGGGGAAGGGAGGAAACAAGCGACGAGATTCCCAAATGCTTGGGGACAGTGTTGGTGGTAACGCGTTACAAGTAACGGCGTTACCGGTAACACGTTACTTTTTTCGGTAATAGTAACGTACTCGTTACCATTTGGGACCTGTAACGGGTAAGGTACTTACGTTAACATTTTTCGGTAACGTGAGGTGTCACGTTACTAGTTGCTTTTGGTTCCAGTTCACGCCCACTTCATTCCTTTTTCAAGAAAAAAAGCGCAGAGCACCTAGTGTGATGTCGTAAATAAACAGGTGCTGTCGACGACCTTTGTTGCGGCAATCATGCATGCCAGAAAACACGTGCCCTTGACGACACACCCAACTAAAGAAAGACAGAATAGCCATAAAGCACAAAACACGTGCACGAACACCTATACCCACACTGACCTTCGCCTAGCGCCCCTTCCCGAACCACTCACACACACCACTCTCTACAGGGTGGAAGCATGCCGAGCATCTTGGAACATCACATTTTTCAGGATTACTGTAAATTACCTTTGTATTCTATTCCTACGAATCATAGTACAGTGATTATCTGTAATGGTTTGAATTTTGTTGTTAAACATTTCCTCTGTTTACACTCCCCATCCACGTATACTGATGTTTTCAGTGTTTACTGGTTCATCTTTCTGCGTTAAAATTAATAGTTTTGCTCCGTTTTCTAATTATCTTACAGTAAGAGTTACTAAGACTTCGATTCTTTTCAATTCCTCCAAAGGAAACGAGCCGGTAGTAAAGATAGTGGGGCACTAGCTACGAGCTTACACGTTCAGAAAAGGGCACGAGTCTTCCTGATTTCCAAAAAAAAAAATAAAATAGATTATCCTCTAAATGTGTCATGATCATGATAAGCGGGCATAAAATCAGTGTTATTCGTCTATTGTCGTGATAATGAAAACTGCACATTATATGATGGCATGAACCTTTGTGAACATCACATGGACATGTCATGTCATGCAGGAGACATTATACAAATACTAATTGGATACAACTTGGATGGCTGGGATAGTCTTACCAGAGAAGGAAAGCCTAGATCGACTTATAAAAGCCCACAAGGGAAAATATTACCTGTCTCAATCTATCTTGAGCGTATTATTCTTCACAATCAAAGTTCAGTGTGAAATTGTATATTATACCCAGGAAATGGAGTGATAAATTTGGATTCATAAGATTGTAAAGAATTTTCATTTTCCACCGATGAAGCAATGAAGGCTGCTGCAAGAAAGTGCACTTGCTGAAGATGGGCGCTTTCTGGACAGTAGACTTTTTCACTCAAAAATATCTGCGTGCTGTCTGCCTTTGAAAAACGTGCTTTAAAATAGAAATACAGTGAATGGCATGTGCTAACGCGTTTATTTCTGGCACAAGGCGCTTGCCTTTTTTATAATAATAGACCAGAATAATTCGTTTTTGAATTGTAACCAAGAACGGTCTTGCAAACACACTGTCGGAAGATTTTTCTAGAAAGCCTATCTGGGAAACGTTTATCCTTTCCTGCGATAATGCGTCATCTCTGTACGTTGTTTTTACGCTCTGTAAAAGAAATGTTCTGTCAGTCTTGGTATTTGATCCAAAAAATCATTGGGCAGTGATTATATCTATATTTTTAATTCGGTGTTAAAAATCTGCTCCGTTTGCACTTCATATATTTTCGTACTTGTGTTTGCTATTGTTTACTGCCCCATTTTTCTCGGTAAATATAAATAGTTTTTCTCAGTTTCTCTGTTCTGTCATAGTTAGAGTTCCTATGACCTCCTGGATGCATTGCCATTCCTCGAAAGCAAGCGGGCCTGTAGTAAAGATATGAGGCCGTCAGCTACAAGCTCGGACGCAAAAGACAGGGCACGAAAGTCTTCAGGATTTCACCACAAGCGAGAAGATAGATTGCCTGAATGCCTCATGATCAACACATGAGGGCACAATAACAGTGTTATATGAACGTCTTCTTTTGTGAAAGTGAAGATTGTATATAATTTATATAAAGATATCAACCTTTGTGAAGATCACATGGACATCTGATATCATGTGGGAGACACTGCAAATAGTGACACAATTGATTTTAATCGCTGGTTTGGTCTTCACACAGAAGGCAACACTTAAAAACAATTTCATTTTTCACTCATGAGTTAAGAATGCCGCAAAAAAGTGGATTTTATGAATACAGGTGTTTTGTGTGGGGTAGAATTTTTTACTCAAAATATTTTACCTCTCAATTTATCTTGAAGGTATTATTCATTACACTGAAAGTTTAGTATGAAATATATCCCAAGCAGCACGCCAATAAAGTCCCACCGATGGCATATCATTGGCGCAAAATTGGCGCGAACTTGGGTCTTTCATTGGTGTTTAAGCAAATCACAACCTTTTCAAAGCCTGGCCCATCATTCCCGCCAAGAATGCGCTGCAGTTCAGCCACTCTGACTGCCAACAATAGCCCTAAAATCCCTGCCAGTGCATGACCCAGTATGAACGAATAGTGGCTTTGCAGTTATTAGAAAAGCATGGCTGCCTGCTGGCGTTTCCAACTTAGCAAACCACTGGCATTTTTAGAAACACCAGTGGGGAATTATGGCATGCAATTAGACGTCTCATTTGGGTTTTTAATACCATAGGACCTTTTTCAATGTAATGTAGGATTTGTCGTAACTCTTTAAACTTTCAAGTAATACTGGAATCTGTTTTGATGCAATGTATCACTTGGAAACAATTTTACCGTACATATTTTATTGAATCACCATTTAATATCAATTTTGCTTCCATTCTGATTATTCAGGTTCGGCTACGCAGCTTGGTAAGCTGATGTGGCATGACAGACATCCATACAGTGATTCGTGGCACTGTCCTCCATTGAACTGCTGAGTCGTATCCGAACTACTCATGACACTTGTATGGCAAGAGAACTTTTGCAATCTCCTGAAACAAATTCCTCGTCCAGCTTTTGCACGATGTCCTCGCAATACTTCGGAGCTGTAAAGAGATGTACATTGTGATTGTCAGCATAAGTATGACCATAGCAAGAAAAGGCGAATATTGTTAACACATTGAATTTTTCGGCGCACAGTATGCTAGAAGATACTCGGAATCATTTCTACATTATTTGTAAATGATGCTTCAGAACTATCGCCACGTTAATTGTGAAATTTGTAATCGAACTTAACATATTTGCCTTGCACTGATCGAGTTGCCGATTTCTAATCTTGGAAGTTTACACAGTTTCTCTTTCGCTTGCCCACTTGCGGGTGTTCCAGAAGATACTGAATTCCCGGTTCCAGTTGATTTTACCCAAGTTACTTCTGAATTAAAGAGCCATGGACTCTCAGAGGAGTGTTGTGTGGTTTTTCAGGTAAGAGTTCCGTCTCCCGTAATGCATGCACGCGAAGTGACGTAAATTGCCTACTTCTTTTTTCCAAAAGAATTGTGCTCTCAGTATCGGGCATTCAGCGTATTTCGCAAAACTGCGCAAGCTGTCTTTGCATGAAATAATGAGTTTTTGTACAGAAAAAAGCTTCTTTCAAAGTGGTTTTGACCTCCAACGAGGAGAGATGCTACTAGCTGTGGTGTAACTTGCTGGAATAAAATGGCAAAAAAGCTCGTTATTTATATACACGTAAAAATGATAATACTGATAAATATACGTTCATTTGTATTGTGATATTTAACTACTTTGTTAATTTTAATGTGTATTTCGGTGTGTGAAATGGCGTATTAAAGGACTTTACACACCTAACTTTATTCCGCGTTTTGTTCAGTCAAACGATGCGTTAGGCATTAGAATACATGAATTACCAAGTGGTATTTGCCTACAAACACTACAGAATTTTTAACTAAATTTCTTCCCTCAAGCCGTTTCGGGTTTCATCGACCGACGACTGCAGCGCCAAGTTGATGTTTTGGTCATGTGATCCGATTTAAAAGCTGTTATATAAACGCTGTTATGTAGTTTTGATTCACTAAGACATTTATTCCAGCCTCGTACAAGACATGCAACGAAAAAAAATGATTTGTCAGTGATCGTATTAGTCTTTCTAGTGCATTGCATGACCAAAACATTGTAGGCTTAACGCCTCAGGAGCGAAGGAAACGAGACCACAGCTACGAGCCGATACCAGAACAGAACTGCCAGCCGTGGCTGCACGAGCCACGACCAGGTGCCGTCTTTATTCTCTTCGCAGGGTGGCGCGCTAGCCGGGTTGTTGGCGGCGCCCAAGAGAGGGTGCTACAGGGCCCCCCGCCTAGACTAGAAGTCGAAACGGACGGAGGGCCGGCGATAGCACTCGAACACTATGTCAGGCGGCGCTGGGAGTCGTTCCAGGGCGGTCTCCATGTAAGCCGGTTTAAGGCGGTCTAGACTGAGGGTCTCTCCGCGGCCGTTTTGGAGGATGGTGGCGGTTTTCGGGGTGCGGCGGAGAACGCGGAAAGGTCCGTCGTAAGCCGGTGTGAGTGGAGCTCGGGCAGCGTCGCGGCGCACAAAAACGTGGGTCGAAGTGGCCAGGTCGGGGTGTACGAAAATGGTATGGTGGCGGGACGGACGTGGGGGAGTAGGCCGGAGGTCTTTAACGCAGTCCAGCAGGCGTTGGAGGAATTCTTGGGGCCGGGCTGGAAGCTGCAGGGATGTAAAGAAGTCGCCTGGAAGACGCAAAGCACTTCCATACACGAGCTCTGCAGCTGAGCACTGTAAGTCTTCTCGGATGACGGCCCTTAGACCAAGCAGCACAAGGGGCAAGGAGTCGACCCAGGAAGCGCAATTGAGGCGGGCAGCGAGGGTGGCCTTCAATTGGCGGTGAAGGCGTTCCACCATGCCGTTAGCACACGGGTGACATGCAGTGGTACGGCAATGCCTGGCGCCGAGAATATTATTAAGGGAAGCAAACAGGGAGGACTGATACTGGCGTCGACGGTCGGTTGTCACAGTGCCAGGACAACCAAATCGAGATACCCACGCAGAAATGAAGGCGCGCGAAACAGCCTCTGCGGTGATGTCAGGAATGGGGACTGCCTCCGGCCAGCGAGTAAAGCGGTCGACTATGGTCAAGATATAGCGGTAGCCTCGAGAGATGGGTAGAGGGCCCACGATGTCGAGATGAACATGGTCGAAACGACGGCCAGGGGGTAGAAAGGCTTGGGAAGGTGTGTCGACAGATCTTGGTCGACTGACAGGGTAGGCACCGGCGCGTCCAAGCACGCACATCAGCGTTGATTCCGGGCCAAACATAGCGCTGGGTGAGAAGGCGCTGAGTAGCCCGAATGCCTGGATGGCATATGTCATGGAGAGAATGGAAGGTAGGGCGACGTAGTGAAGCCGGAACAAAAGGGCGAGGAAAGTCCGTTGAAGCATCGCACCACAAGGGCTCAGGCGAGCAAGGATGGGGCACAAGCCGTAATCGGCGAGAACGAGGGTTCGCTCGAAAAGCGGCGAGCTCATCGTCGTTCTGCTGGGCAGAAGAGAATGCGGCCCAGTCGACGGTGGAAGATGGAGCGTCTACCGCGACTATGCGAGAGAGGGCGTCAGCGGCGGTGTTGGGTCACCTTTCACATGCCGGATGTCGATAGTAAACTCCGAGATATAAGCGAGCTGACGGAGTTCACGTGACACGTACTTCGATGCGTTGGTCCGGAACACATATGCCAGCGGTTTATGATCGGTTAGCATGTGAAACTTGCATCCTTCTACAAAATGCCTAAAATGCTGGATAACGGAGTAGATGGCTAGGACCTCTCGACCGAAGACGCTGTAGCGGGTCTCAGCAGGAAGTAGCTTCTGAGAGTAAATAAAGAAAACAGCCGTGGCTTAGCTTGGTTAAGCCTGGCGATTGCGAAGCAATAGTGTGTTATTCTCGGATCTGCTGGTAGTATGGCTGGTGGTAGTCTTGGGTTATGCTATTGTTACGGCTTACAGTGAATCATTTAAGAGGAAGTCATCCGTTGTTAGTAAAGCGTGTGTTGAATTCACGCGTTGCCGTCTCAAACTCCTTTACTCTTCTCGCATGTTCTTCACGTCGTTCTACTGCAATGTGTACTTCGGGTTGAGTCGGGCCAGCCTTGGTGAGAGATTTCTCCTGTCTTTTCTTCGAACGCTCTTGTCTCTGCTGGGGTGTTTCTTCTGCACGCGTTTTTCTTCGCTTTTCGTTTTCCTTCTCTCGAAACGCACGTTCCTTCTCGAGCCGCTGCTGCCGTTGTTCCGGGGTTTCTTGGACACGCCTCTGCCGTTTAGTCGCGTTCCAGCGTTCTGAACTAGTAGAAGGAGACTCAATGTCGGGCAAACTCATAATTTATTCTTTTGCTTCTGCTGTTTCCACAGAGGAGGTTGCACGTTGTCGCCGAGCTGCATACTGGGCACGCCGCTTAGAAAGTCGTTCTTCTCGTTCTTCTTCCGTCTCCGTAGCTCGCTGATGCTTCCTCTTTGCATTCTGCCGAACTGCCTTGTTCGTAGGCACCATCGTAACATCTGGCTGTATGACTGCCTTGGCGAGAGGAGCGGAGCTGTCTTATACAGCTGGTGTGACGTCACTCTGACCGTAGCGCCCCTGGTGAGAGGAGCGGGAGTTAGGCCGCCGTTGGTGGCTACCGCCTCGCCTCGCGACAGCGTGAGATAGGGCCCCGTTTTTACACAGCTGGTGTGGCGTCACACCGACCGTAGCGCCCCTGGTGAGAGGAGCGGGAGTTAGGCCGGCTTTGGTGGCTACCGCCTCGCCTCGCGACGGCGTGAGATGGGGCCCCGTTTTTACACAGCTGGTGTGACGTCACTCTAGGTCAAGTGGTGTGACGTCACGCAGCGAGGTCACGCTAAAGGTCAATGGTGCGTACCACCGCCTCGCCACTGAACGGGCTGAAGTGCGATCTAAAGTAGTATTGCTTCGCAATAAAATACAATGGTCTCCACTCGGGGTTAATGTACTGCTGTAAGACGGCTCCGATGGCCACACTGGAGGCATCCACCATCAATCTCGTAGAGGCGTCTCTGCGCGGATGGACTAGAAGCACGGCGTTAGCGACTGCTTGCTTCGTGGCAGTAAAGGCGGCCTGGGCTTCTGATGACCAAGAGATTAAGGAGGACGAGCCAGCGGTTGACCGGAGGAGGTCGGTGTGCGGGCGAAGTAGCTCTGCACAGTGCGGGATAAAGCGGGGGGAGAAATTCACCAGCCCCAGGAATTGTCGCAGGAGGCGCAGGGTTTTGGGCAGGGGAAAATTCTCGATGGTCTGGACGTGGGACGCGAGAGGGCGTATACCCACTGAGGATATGTGATGACCCAAAAACTCGAGCTCAGAAGCACCGAAAACACACTTGGAGGCATTCACAACCAGGCCGTAGTGCTGTAGACGCTCGAACAAAGCACTTCGTGCTTGCTCATGATCATGAGGTGTAGGGCTGGCGATGAGGACATCGCCAAGGTACGTGAATACACTCGGTAGGCCCCGCGTGACCTCAGCCATGAACCGCTGGAAGGTTTGAGCCGAATTGCGTAGTCCAAAAGGCATCCGGACGTACTCAAACAAACCAAAGGGCGTCGTGATGGCGGTCTGAGGTATGTCGGCGGGTTCAATGAGAATTTGGTGATGCGAGGCGCGAAATCGCTGGGTCTCTTGGCGGCAAAACAGCAGTGACGGAAGGGGAGGTGGCCTCATGAACGTTATCTGCGAGCTCAGCCAGGCGGTCGAGGGTGACGTCACCGGCCGCCACAAGGACGAGGCGGATGGGCTGGGGGAAGGCGTTGGAGGAAAAGCTCTCGAAGCAACGCTGAGTGGTTGGGGATGTCGCGCTCCCCGAGAAGCTGTTGCATGCGGCGCAGAAGCTGGGACGGGCGCCGGTCACCAAGGTCTTCCCCGGTAAGGAGCTGCTGGAGGCGGGTGCGGTCCGACGGCATAAATCTCTCCAGCACCTTGGTTTTCAGGTGCTGATATGGTGTAGCACCCATGGGGGCGGAGAGAACGTCGGAGAGCCCACCGGCAACGTCAGGAGGCAGGCTTCAGACTACGTGGTAGTAGCGCGTCGTCTCCGACGTGATGCGGGCTAGGCAAAATTGTGCCTCAACCTGGTGGAACCAAACTTGCGGGTTCTGGGGCCAGAAAGGTGGAAGGCGAACCTGCAGCAACGAGACGTCCTGCGGACGCGAATCCTGCTGCGTGGATGTTGCGGGATCGGTCATTGCTCGTCCTTGGTCACCAATGTAGGCTTAACGCCTCAGGAGCGAAGGAAACGAGACCACTGCTACGAGCCGACACCAGAACAGAACTGTTGTCGTTGTTGTTGACCTCACACAATGGCACATACCCACAAGGGGGATTGGCCATAACCAGGCGGTGACTATTTAAATGACCAGTTGCATGTGGCAAGCATGGGATGACCTGCCAGCCGTGGCTGCACGAGCCACGACCAGGTGCCGTCTTTATTCTCTTCGCAGGGTGGCGCGCGCTAGCCGGGTTGTCGGCGCCGCCCGAGAGGGTGCTACAACATCAACTTGACGTCACAGTCTTTGCTCGGTCGATGAAACCAAAACAGCGTCAAGGAGAAATTCAATTTTATAATATTCAGCGGTTGTATACGAATGCAACAAAATGCTTCATGCATACAAATGTCTAACGCATCCTTTGAAAGAAGAAAAGAAAACACGCAAGCAAAAATTTGGGGCCAATAGTCTTTTAAGATTAGAAATCGGCAATTCGATCAATGCAAGACAAATATGATAAGTTCGATTAAAGATTTTGCAATTAATGGAGGATAGTTCTTAAGCATCATTTACAAATAATTTTATACAACATTTTTGCGAGCATCTTCTCGCGTACTGTGCGCCGAAAAATTCAATGTGTTCATAATATTACCTTTTCATGCTATGGTCATACTTTTGCTGATAATCACAATGTACATCTCTTTACAGCTCCGAAGTATTGTGAGGACATCGTGCAAAAGCAGGGCGAGGAATTTGTCTCAGGACATTGCAAAATGTTCTCTTGCTATAGAAGTGCCATGAGTAGTTCGGATACGACTCAGCAGTTCAATGGAGGACAGCACCACGAATCACTTTATGGATGTCTGACATGCCACATCAGCTTGCCAAGCTGCGTAGCCCAACCTGAATAATCAGAACGGAAGCAAACTTGATAATAAATGGTGCTTCAATAAAATGTGTACGGTAAAATTGTTTTTTATTTCTAAATTTGTTGTCAAGTGATACACTGCATCAAAACAGACTCCAGTATTACTTTAATTTTTAAAGGGTTACGAAAAATTCCAGAATACAACGAAAAAGGTCCCATGGTATTAAAAAACACGAGCGGGACGTCTAATTGCATGCAATATTTCCCCACTGGTGCTGTTAGAAACGCCAGTGGTTTGCCACGTTGGAAACGCCTACAGGCAGCCACGCTTTGCAAATAACTGCCATGCCACTTTTCGCGCATACTGGGCCATGCACTGGCAGGAAATTTACGGCCATTGTTGGCAGTCAGAGTAGCTGAACATTAGCCCATTCTTGGCGGGAATGATGGGCCATGCTTGGAAAGGGTTGCGATTTGCCTAAAGGCCAATGAAGGAGCCATATTCGTGCGAATTTTCTCCAATGATATGCCATCGGTGGGCCTTTATTGGCGTGCTGCTTGGGTTGTTTCAATGCAGTCTTTGAATTTCGTTATTAGCACGAGACACGTACATTGTATTTTCAGCACTCTAATTTTACATG
>JARKHS020015684.1:0-28821 GCA_030143305.2 Amblyomma americanum | reverse complement strand
TGAAAGCAATTTTTTTTTCATGTATTGTAAGATTTCACTATAATAATCAATATATCCGCAATCTCCCATCGGCAGGCTTGCAGTTTTTCTCGATTATCAAGAGCGTTCCCAATTGGTTTTCTATGGCAGTCTTAACTGCTGATGCGAGCGATGGAAAAATTTGAAAGATCTTGCTACCCATCGGAAGAATGGACCATTACCTTCAATATATCCATAACAGTACCTTACAATATTTCAATATTGAAATTTTTTGTCCAAGAATGTCGGACATGGTCGGCCTGGTGTCAACAGCATCACTTATTGCAGTAAGGGTACATTGTACACCTTAGTTCGACGCCCTCGAACACAAAAAGAAACATGCTAGTGTTCAAGACTTTGACCACTACACTGAACCATGAAACCGGCACGTCATCACTGTGACGGCAGGTTTCCGAGAATACAGTCGATTGAGGACGCTTACTGTTTAACAGGCGTCTATGTCTCTCCGTACGTAGACACGTCAGTTCGCGTCGATTACGAATTTATGTGGCGTAGATCCTCACACACGAAAACTTTGGAATCGATGTCCAGCTTGTTGAAGACGTATAGGGCGCAATATGAAACGTTGCAACAGCAATGTAGAAGGCACATAAGACGGTGTTTGTGCCACATCTCAAACAAGCAAGCATGCATGCTGCTACATGGCAACATAATGTGTCCGTATACTTGGATAAACTGGGAGCCAGTCGACAGGCCCATGTACTTTCTTCTTCATTATTCCTTCAGTAGTAACAACTGCATATGTGCTAGGGCGTCATAATTGCCGAATAGAATGCTATGCAATCTGCTTGCCCCGGTGCGGTCACTCTTTGCCGTATACACTCTACGCGTCGCGCAGAAGCCCTGTCCTTTCGGTCAGTGATGCGATGAGTTGCGTGGGTGATTTTTCGGGACAAAGTTTCTGTAGCACTGCAGATGAGGCTACGAGCGCGAGCCTACAGTTTCCACATCATTATCATCATCATCAGCCTGGATATGCCCACTGCACGGCAAAGGCCTTCTCCTATGTCTCTCTAATTAACCCTGTCCTTTGCCAGCTGCGGCCACCCTATCCACTCAAACTCACAAGCCAACCCCACGCCGTTGGAAGCTTACGGCTCGCTAAACTGTTTAGCGGAGCTCCCTAGCAAATCTAGCAGTCAGAAGCTTGTGAGGATTGAGGACGCGAAGCCATTCATCTTTATCGAGACGCTACCGTCACTCAGGGTGCATACATAACGAGGCATGCTGCAGGCCTCATAAGCAAACCCCTTGGGCCGTATACTTTTCCAATTCCAATACCAAACAAGGTATTGGAAAAACAAGACTGTCGTATGCTATCTGTGCGTCAAATTCCAGAGCGAATAAGCAAGGGCTTTAATCGAGAGAAGCGTTTCACGCGGTGCGCGTTTAGCGTTGTTACAGTCTATACAGAAGTGAATAGAAATGTACGATATTTCAGTTTTTCGAATCTAACCGTTCTTACCGGACTAAAATTTGCGCAAAACGTTCATGGCAGGGCTATATCAGAGTTTTTATGTGATACAAAACTGTATTTATGATAAAATTAGGCCACAGTTTGCTCCCACCTCAAATTTACTGAGTAGCTGATTTCTGCATTGCGTGAAGACATATCGGTGATAATATGAAGTCTGATGATAATATGAAGCACCACATTCCACAGTGCCTTTACATAGTAACCGAATGCCGCCAGTACTTCGCATGAAAGCTTTTTTGTGTCGATCATTGCTTGACACCGTCGAGGCAGAGAGTCCAGGAAGCAGTCAATGAACTAGTCTGTTCCCCAGTCTTGCAACAGCTGGTCGGATTTCTCCTCGGAGCAGCTGGCGTTTTTGTCCCTCAGACAACGCGTGAATCTTATCCAAAGACGTACAATTGAAATAATTTCAGCAGATCAACTGGGTCATTTCATAAAGCCCACCATCCTCTTCTTCAAACAAATGTTCAAAACCGTATGCAAGAGAGCTTCGAGTCGTCGCTGCTTTGAAACACATGTGCAAAGCTCAAATTTCTGCGTAGCCAAGCAAGCATAAGCTTTTCAAGAACTCTCTGAAAAGCCTCTTTTCTCGCGCTACCTTGAATTTGTTGAAGGAGACCAAAGCCACTAGAAAAGAATCAGCCCCGTGCCATCACGTTTCCGCCTCCAATGATTTAACTTGAGAAGCTGATGACGAGGTAAATATCAAGTGCCTATATCACGAATCAGATCACTCCTACACAACAAGGACTTCGATTCCTCTAACTAAATCCCTCTTTTTCATTGACCGCATACCACCATTTGGTGTTCATTTGTCTGCCTTAAACTAGTTGCCCAATTTTCTGCACTGGTCCTACCCAACAATTCTGGACAAAACCACTTTTGAACGGGAAAGAGTTTATAAACCCAGTTTTTTTCGTATATTGTGAGATTCCACTATAACTGTCAATATATCCGCAGATATCCCGTCGGCAGGCTTGCAATTTTTTTTTTGCTATTAACGTTTTTGCTGTGGTCAAAAGCGTTCCCCATTAGTTTTTTTATGGCAATATGAACTGCTCGATTCGAGCGATGGAAACGCTACAAAAAAAAAAAGATTTTATTGTACACATATTGAAAGAATGGACCATTGTCTTCAATATTTCTATATCAGTGCCTTACAATTTTCCAATGATGAAAATTTTTCTCCAAGAACGCTGGACATGATGCGAGTTTAGAGCTGGGCTCCTGGCGTTTAGCTCAGCACAGTGCACATTACGTCTCACAGAACACTGCGCCACTGTAGAGCCAGATACCAGTGCCATATCTTTCGAAATGTCGATAAAGAAAAGAGGCGAAAGTTTTTTTCGCCTTGCGCGAAGAATATCCCTGCCGACAGTTTGGACGGTCGATCCGGAGTCTCCCCGTGAAGGTCGAAAAAAGAAACCTCCTCTGGAATCTCTGTATCTTCAACACTTGGGAAGCATTGGCTGCGCTGCTGTGCAGTTCATTGAAAGCTGTTAGTGTTTCATCGCAGAGTTGTGGCTACGGGAGACTCTCTTGGCCAGCTCCGCTGCTCCTGACCAGCGCCGGATAATTACCGACGCCCTGAAGCGGATAGCTCTCCAAGGGCTGTCCTTTGCCCCTAAAGGTCGCCTCGTGCCATGTTAGGGTGTTTGCCCCCCCCCCCCCCCTCCCCCCTCCTTGTATTGGTTGACAATAAATGCTTCCACAACCACCGCGGCGGCTGCGTTTTTATGGAGGAAAAACGCTAAGGCGCCCGTGTGCTGTGCGATGTCAGTGCACGTTAAAGAGCCCCAGGCGGTCGAAATTATTCCGGAGCCCTCCACTACGGCACCTCTCTCTTTCTTTCTTCTTTCACTCCCTCTTTTACCCCTCTCTTACGGCGCGGTTCAGGTGTCCAACGATATATGAGACAGATATTGCGCCATCTCCTTTCCCCACAAAACCAATTATTATTATTATCACCACGGATAATTGCCATTGAGTAGTCTTGGTGACGTTAATTGCACCTTGCACTCCGGCGAACGCTTATAAAAATATGCAGTTAACCACCTAATATGTCAGCTGAAAATAACAGTAAATTAATACAGTTGAAGCTCATTATAACGAAGTTGAAGGGGGTCCGGCGATTACTTCGTTATAGCCTATAGCTTCGTCACACACTGTGTTGACCGTGCTTACAAGGGGAATCGTCATTTCTTCGTTATGTCCATTATTTCGTTATAACAAAGTTCGACTGTAATAATTCACAACAGTCTGAAAACGAACGCTATCAGAAGCGCCCACGAAATGACGATAATGAAGAAATGACTTTGAGGCAAACAGTTACGACCCCACCAACTTCTGGTGGAAGAAGAGGGCGTTATTGGATGAAAATCTACTCACAAAAAGCAAATAGTATTTTATTTTTAGGATATTTTGTATTTATGCGAAAAGATTGAAGATATTGTAACGGGGTCTTAGGTTAATGCTGAGGCGGCGGCGAAACCACGGCGGCGACCGAGTCTGTCGTCTGTTCAGGTCAGCAGGCGCTCGGTCTGAGCGATGGCAGTGCGGCTACCTCCTCTTCTTCTTCTTTTCCTCAGTCAACATAGGATGATGCCCTTCTTCTTCTTCTTCACAATATATATTTTATTCAGCACTGTATATTGTACTGCAGTGGTACAGAAAGCTAGTTTCATCAAGCCCTCTGTAATTTCTTAGTTGACCCGCCGCGATAAGTATGTAGTTCCGGCATACAGACTGAGCACGGGAGCGCGAGATCAAATCCCGACCGCGACGGCCGCGTTTCGATGGAAGCGAAACGCAAAAGGCGCCCGTGTGCTGTGCGATGTCAGCGCACGTTAAAGATCCCCAGGTGATCGATATTATTTCGGAGCCCTCCACTGCGGCACCTTCCTTTCTTCTCTCACTCCCTCCTTTATCCCTTCCCTTACGGCGCGGTTCAGGTGACCACCGAGTAGTGAAGTAAAAGTACCGCGCGACACAGTTCACGTAGACTAGTTCTGCGATAGTATCGCCCACCGAGGCAACAGGGATTGTTAAAGCGTCCAGACAAGCAAATCTAGCCAAGAAAAAAATCTTGATTGGCAAGCGGCTGGGCGAAGCGGTGGCTACTTTTTAAGGCAGAAACCTTATATGGCTTATCATCAACGAAACCCGGCAAGGTAGACCGCAAAAGTGGTGCCAAAAATTCAGTGTGACGTCACCACGGTCTCGGCGACGGGAAGCAACGTCATCCGACCGGAAGTTAAACCAGAAGTGACATCATCATACAGGAAGTGACGTTGCTAATCCGGAAATGAAAGCCGGAATAGACGTGGTAAATTGGTTAAAGTGGCGCTTTATATATAGACGAATGTCGCGTGGTCTTTCCCAAAGGCTTCTACCAGAAAGGACATTGAGACACGCATCACGTGCCTCGCTTTTTAGAGCGAAACACTCTACTCCTCCCTTGCTGAGCCTGAAGGTCAACCGGCTCTTGCATTTGACCTCTAACGGGAGGCGCGCCGCATGTGCAAAATGGCGGAGTTCCCGGGTTCGAACCCGACCGCGGCGGCTGCGTTTTTATGGAGGAAAAACGCTAAGGCGCCCGTGTGCTGTGCGATGTCAGTGCACGTTAAAGATCCCCAGGTGGTCGAAATTATTCCGGAGCCCTCCACTACGGCACCTATTCTTCCTTTCTTCTTTCACTTACTCTTATATCCCTTCCCTTACGGCGCGGTTCAGGTGTCCAAAGATATATGAGACAGATACTGCGCCATTTCCTTTCCCCTAAAACCATTTATTATTATTATTATTAGCTATGGACGCTCGCCCTTGCACTTGTGGCACGTGATAATAATAATAATAATAATAATAATATTAATAATAATAATAATAATAATAATAATAATAATAATAATTGGTTTTTGGGGAAAGGAAATGGCGCAGTATCTGTCTCATATATCGTTGGACACCTGAACCGCGCCGTGAGGGAAGGGATAAAGGAGGGAGTGAAAGAAGAAAGGAAGAAGTGGTGCCGTAGTGGAGGGCTCCGGAATAATTTCGACCACCTGGGGATCTTTAACGTGCACTGACATCGCACAGCACACGGGCGCCTTAGCGTTTTTCCTCCATAAAAACGCAGCCGCCGCGGTCGGGTTCGAACCCGGGAACTCCGGATCGGTAGTCGAGCGCCATAACCACTGAGCCACCGCGGCGGGTAAAACGTGATGTCTCACGTGATTTGCTCCCGCTGAAACGTTGTTCAATATGGTTGTCGATGTTCTCGGCGCCTTATCTCGAAAGTTCGATGTCGCCTTTGAGTTCAACCTGGCTGCGAGCCACAGACAACGAGATGTATTCTGTTTTCGCGGCCACTGGTCCGCTCAGTGTTGTGCACCTGCGTAATTTACTGTTGTCTACGGTACCATACCAGTCGTCACACAACCCGTTACAATACCTCGAGCCTCTACGTCTAAGTCTGACCTTAAATTACAACAACGGCAACGTACTATTTTTCTAAGAGATAAAAGGGCCCTTGGGCAAAAGAAACTTTCGGAGTAGCTTGACGAGGCCCGGAGCCCTTCACATAGCAAGACAGCCCACAGCGCTCTTCAAAATAATAAAGTGTAGGGTAAGGTATCTCTAAGGAATTTTTACAAATTAAATCAGATTGGAATGGCACAAACTGAAATGCAAGAAAAACCATACAGGACATCACTATCACGCGTCACGAACACAATGCAACTAAGCCGTTATAAATAGTAAAGAGGTAAGTACGAAATAAGAGAAAGTTCGATGTTAAAGATACTGAATATAATAGACTCCTTTCTCTGTCGCATCTGTGATTATCAAATGACTCTGTTCTCCTCGCCTGCCCCGCCCGCAGCCAGTCCGACGGCGTCTTCGTCGAGCGCGCCGGATAAGCCGAAGGAAGCGGTCCCTGCTCCTGGCGACGCCGTTGTGGACGGGGAGGAGGAGCTGACGGAGCGCCAGACGCTGTCCAAGGACGCCACGCTCCTGTGCCGCACCAGCGTCCGCGGGAAGAACGACCCCAACGTGCGGGGCTTCGCCTACTCGGTGAGAGTCCATGGGCTTCTTTCTACAAGTTTGCAATGGCGCGTATATAACAGCGCCACATCTGGACAGGGTTTGCATTTACGAGCTGAACGATGACCGTGGATAGGAATGCGAAACAGGGAAACGCGCTGGCTACACAGGGCGAAGTAGCACGTGGGGGCAACTACAGCGTCCCGCACTGGAGCAACACGTACAGATTGTAATTCGAGACTTAGATAAATGAATAACAAAAAGTGTAGGTGGGAACTTAAAGTTCTTACGTGCTGTGGATGCGAAAGCATCCTTTGACCTAAATAGCTTTATACTAAAGGCCTTAACTATAAAGGCCTTTACCACTAAGGATTTTACCAGGAAGGCATTCGCACTGAAGACCTTCACCTTGAAGGCCTGCAACATAAGGCCTTTACTCTTAATGCTTTTGATATAAAGCCCTTTGCACTGAAGGCCATTAACCTAAATACCTTTACCATAAAGGCCTTCAACCTAAAGGCCTTTATCGTTGCCATTGTAATTATTTACCCTACCCCAAATCAGCATAGGCATCGACAAACGATCAGTCTTTTTTCCCGCATCACGTGACGCGCACACCGGCATTCTCCAGGTTAGGAGACCAATAGTGCTTTTGTATATTTTTATTTGTATATAGTGTACATTGCCACCCTCCCATATCCTCTCTTCCTATCACTCTCCCTTTAGTTCCTTCTCCCTGTCCTCTTCCTATCTTTTTTTCACGATAGTTTCAAACTTCGATGGCAGATGCCGCGGCTAGCAACATCTTTTCATTCCTTTGTGATATTAATAAAGAGCTACTAGTAATGATAATAATGTTTTTCCCACTAAAAGAGCCTCTCCCGCACCACTGCTGTATCGTGGGTTGTCTCATTTGTTATATAACAGGTGTGGCCCGAAAGCAGGCAAGTGTTATTTTCCACACCCGAAGGTGGAGAAACAAAATAATTGGGAAGATGTGACTACGGCGACCCACAGCCGGGATTGCGGGCTCGGGGAGGACTCCCCTGATCTCCCCTGGGGAGTAACGGATAGGGTTGTGGTGTAAGAAACTGAAAGTTGGTGATGAGAGTTTGGGAAAAATTGGGGACAGCGTAGGACTTCGTCTTTGATCCGAATAGAGTCGAGCTCCTTTTCAGACCTCCGTTGAGGGCGAGGACTCACTTTTCCCCTAATAGGCGGCCCTCGGTCTTCACTTCCATACTAACCAAATGGGCACTGAAACTCCCTTGGACGTTCTGCGGACGTTTAGGACGTCTATGGGACGTCCGAAGAAGTTTGTTCCTATTGGGAAGGAACTTTGCCGGAGTCTTATGGGAGCAGACGCTTGAAAGGGACACTCGACCCAGTTTTGGTTTTTACTGAAATTAAAACGATGCAATGGCTCTTTTTTGTATACGTTGATTGTCAGGTAACAAAAAACGAGTTGATTACACCGAAAAGGACTCCATGTTCCCCGCTTGTAAGTGAATGATGGTGTAGCGTAACCTCTAAGATCCACGCTAAAGAGCCGTGTCGTCGCACCGCAGTTTACTTCCGAAATCGTCTGGTGGTGACGACACCCGCATTTCGTCTTTTTTTTCCTCTCGCTTATAAAAGCTCCCTCTTCATTGAAAGCAGCCGCTGTGGCATTAGAAAGTGGTAGTGCATCGAAATATATATAGGGCAGCTTTTATTTGCCTTCAGTTTCCTTCTAACCCTTAACCGTTACTACGTGGATCCACAGAAGGGTCGTGGATCACGATAGTGAAGTAACTGCAAGAATACGAAGGGTTGGAGCGCATTTGCCACTTTGTCTCAGATCATGAATGGCAGTTTACCAATATCCCTCAAGAGAAGAGTAACAGCTGTATCTTACCGGCACTCACCTATGGGGCAGAGACGCGGAGGCTAACGAAAAGAGTTCAGCTTAAGGACAGCGCTATGGAAAGAAAAGTGATAGGCGTAACGTTAAGAGACCAGAAGCGGGCAGAGTGGGTGAGGGAACAAACGCGTGTTAATGACGTCCTAGTCGAGACCAAGAGGAAGAAATGGGCTTGACCAGGACCTGCAATGCGATGGCAAGAAACCGCTGGACCTTAAGGGCGACGGTGTGGATTCCAATGCAAGGTGATAAGATTAAGAAGTTTGCGGGGATAAGGCGGCCGCAGCTGGCACAGGGCAGGAATAATTGGAGAGATATGGGAGAGGTCATGGTAGAGGCCTTTGTCCGGCAGTGAGCGTAGTCAGGCTGATGATGATCTCTCTCCTCTCCCCCTTCCTTTGCGAGAATGCTGCACTGCCGCATCAAGCACTCCTCATTCATTTCCCTCGTTGCAGAACAACCGCTGCGTGGCGCTGTGTCGCAACGGCTACGGCATACCCTGGAGGCAGACGTTCACCGCACAGACTGCGTGCGGCAGCGGACAGGTACGTGCTTCTCGCGCATGCACTCCTTCTCTGGCAGATGGGGGTGAGTGGGAAAATATACCCGCATTTGGCAGCGGCGTCATTTGCGTGAGGCGGACCCTTCGTGACGAGCGAACGAAAACCAGGAGGTGGACGCAGTGATAGTCACGGAAACTCCCCGGCAAAAAAAGCGTTACAGTAAAATGGTGAAGTTAAGGTTAAGGGGTAAAGATTGCGGTAAAATGAAATGTATCGCATTTCACGTGAGCTAAATTTTATTGGTAGTAGTACGTCGGAGGAGTGACGAACTTGAAGAAAGGACATCTATCCTTACTCCATTTTAGCCTCATGTGTCTCAATTCTTTTTTTTTTATCTTTCAGGGGTGAAGTACTATTTGGTGGCTTCGTAGTAGCCTTTCGGGAGGTCGTTGTGTTGTCCTCCCTGTGCGCTTCCTTCTGAATAGAAAGATTCGAAATTAAGTTTAGGGCAGCGCATCGAGCCATCGATAGAAAAACTATAGGGGTAACTCTACAGAGAACAAACGCTAGTTGATGAAATCTATAGTTCAAATAAAGAAGATGAAGTAAGGATGGACACGGCATGTAATGCAACTAGCTATCTTCGAATACAAACGATGTCCCCTTAGTGTCACGGAGTGGATTCCAACAGAGAGAAAGCATAGCAGGGGGCGTCAAAGGTTCAGGTGAGCGGATGAGATTAGGAGGCTTGCAGGGATAAGGTGGCTGCAGCTGGCACAGGATAGGCTTAACTGGAGAGGCATGGGAGAGGCCTTTGCCCTGCAGTGGGCACTTAGGCTGATGATCATGAATATAGATTGCAGGAAGTTTAAAATAAAGTAAATGAATCTTAATAGAGCTCACTAAGATTTAGTATGGCGCGTGTCGAATACGCATTGCCAGCTAGGAATGTTCTGACGACCGCAATAGGGCAGGTGGTCCGTCCGCAGCCAGCCTAGCTGGGCTATAGGGACCGTATGTGCATGCCCCCCACCCCCACCCCGCATCTGAAATAATACAAAACTCTGTGTTTGCAGACAAGAGTGTTCTATAGTAGCGTGGAAGCCATTTTTTTTTTGTCGCACGGCATGGCTGGGGAAAATTGGTAATTTAGTGTCTCGTAAGCGAGAAGAAATTTCTTTTCTTGCCTTTTCGACATGACTGCGGGAACTGCGGAAACAAAAACAAGTCCTGAAAGCCGCATTAAATCATATGCTGTAGAGTGGAGCAAAGCAGCTGCACGCGATTCGAAAACGTGTATACGTCACGCGTAACCGTATGCGCGCACAGGCCTCACCATAAGAGAAGGAAGAACGGGGGGGGGGGGGGGGGGGAAGCGGAGTTCATAGTTGGGCTGAGCATGCCTTCTGGGTAGCAACGTTTTCCTATGCACGTAACTGAACAGGGTATGAGCTCCTTCCACTATCAAGCTCGTGGAATCAAGAGCGAATAAGAAATACTCTTCTAATTTGACCTTATACGTCCGATGCTCTGGGCTGCCCACAGTTTCGCAATCTTGCGCTTCTTTTCTCTTTTTCTCCCTTTCATTATTTTTGTTTTTGTTATAAATAAACGCCTGTTCTGTGTCAGATAGCGCCTTATATCCGCTTCTTATCGTTTACTGCATGCAGATATGTCGCTATCTCTTCGCCTTTCTGTTCACGACTTCAGTGCCAAAATCTTTAATCTTCCATTTGTTTTGATTATGTAGTGGATAATGTTTTACGCATTACTTTCGCTTGTGCTTAACGGGAAAAAAGTATAGACTCAAAGAGAAACTTGCTGACAGCAAACTTCTGCACCACTGATGACGTTCCATGCCATAACCGAAAATTTCCTCACTTATACCGAAAAATCCCTATTTCAGGCCCCTTTTGCCTGGAGCAGCTTGAAAACTCCAACAATCAGGAAGAAGTGAGGCAATTCTGGGTCCTAAAATTCGCCGAAACTGCGTAGAAATTCCCTCTTGGACAAAATTTACTCCTTAATTTCCTCCAAAACGAATCATTCTCCGAACAGAACATCACTCACTGCAGTGCACTTACGACGCCATTGTGTCCCCTCACCCACTCGATGTGCGCAGGTATGCGTGAACCGGGAGTGCATCCAGGCGGGCACCAGCAAAGACCTGCAGACCTGCACCACCATCTTCAACCAGAGCCGCCGCAAGTACCGCCAGATGGGCAACTACCGCGTCGAGGCCGGGGTGCGTTGAGCCGCGCATTATACGCTCACCCTTGCGAAGTGGCGAACAAAGAGGAAAGCTTAAGAGTCATCGCAGCATGACATCGAGCTGATCGCTACTGGAAACTAAATGGCGCGGTAACTGTCTCACTTCCCGGTGGACACCTCAATCTCGCCGTGATGGAAGGGGTGAATGAGGGGGTAAAAAATAGAGATAAAGAGGTGGTGTAGTGAAGGGCTCCGGAATAATTTCGACCACCTGGGGTTCTTTAGTGTGCACTGACATCGCACAGTACACGTGCATCTTTGCGTTTCGCCTCCACCAAAACGTGGCCTGTATCGAACCCGCGTCCTCGGGCTCGTCAGCCGAACGACCCAACCTCTAAGCCACCGCAGCGAGCGTTTTTCTCGCTGCATGCGATGCCCAAGTGGTTTGTGAACAGAGGCAGTGGAGAGGTTTCGAAGAAAGGAAAGGCGCGTTAATTGTCCTCCTTAAAACACCTCGACCTCTTAGTCTCATCGTGACGAAACCGGTGAACGGTAGAAAAAGAGCGCGTGTAGATAAAGACAGCGCGCGGTCTGGGGCATGGCCTGGCCACGTGGTCCAACTCAAGTGCTCTCGAATTCGCTTTTTGGAGTATATCGGGTGTATGCACACAGCAGACCTTTCTGCGGTAGCGCAAGCACTCGTTTCAACGTTTATGCGCGTACCCCAACGCGTATATAGTGCCGTGACTGTCATGCATCTGGCTAACAGGATGCCTATAATAAACTGCAACTGGCTACTAGTGACCTAGTTTCTTCCGTGCTGAACGCAGTACCTCTAAAGCATCCGTGGTGTAGTCGGGTACCACTCGAGAACGCAGCGGCTTTTCCCCGTCGTAGGACCCCCTTGCTGCCAATGGCGTCGGCCCGTTCTCATGACCCTGCTATCGTAACAATGCATGGAGGGCACTACCCCAGACTCTATATGGAGGGAGGGGACTATCGCTTTTCATCTTCCGCTCCCTGCATTGTCACGCTAGCGGGGTCATGAGAATCGGCCGACGCCATTGGCTGGAAGGAGGTTCCCTTTGATGGGGAAAAGCCTCTTTGTTCTTGAATTGTATCCGATTATAGTTTGGTTTACTAAAAAGCAACTGTAAAGCGGAACAGCACACAGAGGGGACACACTCAAGACAGCACGCAAGAAACACACCCGTGCTCCCCACTCTCTGCTGTTTCCCCTTTTGGTGTCTTTAAACACATTGAATCAATTCGCCTAGCAGTATACGCGTTAAGCTATCCAGGGAAACATTGCGTTTCGGGCGTAAGTTGCACGTTAATAGAATTGTGTCGTTTGGAAGTGATGCTGCGCTCTTGAATTTGTTTCGTGCTGGCTTTCCTGGAAATAAGTAATTTTTACGCTTTAAAATGTGCGCACAACAGAAAACGTTCACTTGCAACGAAAATTTTATAGCCCCTTCACTCACTGGCGTAACGGACTTTTAATACTAAACTCTTCCAAGCATGCCTTGATGCAGAAAACACGCAGCGAAAAGAAAAAAATCACAGAAAAACAAGCAAACCCATGGAAAAAGCAGTAAGAGCTTACAGGTTCTGTGTGCCTGACAGAAGCCGCTTTTCATCTTTTCTTAAATCCAAGGAACGACAGCTGGCACATTCACCTTGGTGACGGTAGATCTTGGCCGTTTCAATGAATTCGCTTACAATCTGATTCCAGTGCTCCTTTATAGCACAACAGCGAGGGAGAACAAGCCCGCAACTGCGACAACGCTTCGTATCACTGACGTCACAGCGGCCGCCATTTTGTTCTGCGTGGAGCACTGCGAGAGGCCTCTCTGCGTGCCTAACAGGCTTACATGCCACCTACTCCGACTTGCCCCACTGAAGCCACGCGCTGATCAACAAAATGGCACCCGTCGCGTCACGTAAATACCTTGTTCGCTGAGGCATCTTCAGCGTTGCCCGACTTCTAGATAAGTTGCAAATATTGCTTCGGCGTACTTTATAAAAATACTGCTTATATAGAAATCTTTCGCGTTTCTTATGACTTAATGACACCACCAGGCTGTTGCTACGTGACCTCCTCTGGGTAAAAAAAGCTAACGTAGCTCAAGACTACCTAATTTCAAAGTGTAAACCCTATAATCAACATAGATAAAGGGATTAATTTACAAGCAAATGCTTATCACACGTATACGTTTGCTTACATTCAAGGGATAACGTTAAACACGGGCGGAACAGAAGCATTCCCTCAGCTTGTGTTTACCGTAGAGACGGTGACCTAGGAGGTTTTTGCCCCTGCCAACTTCTCGCCACCTGCCTTCAATTGCAGGTGATCTCCGCCTGTCGCCTGCGCTGCTACAACCCCAACACCGGTGAATCCCTGCGTGTCAACCGTGACGACAACGAGAGGTGCCAGAACGTGAGTGTACCTTGCCAAGTCAGTCAAATCCAACACTCGTGTAGATGGTGTCAGTTCACTCCTGGCGAAAAAGTTTTCTGAGCTCTCTTGATAAGGACTACACAGTCAAAAGTGTCCAGCAGCGATACTTTACTACTACTACCTACTCATAGACCAACTACAGTCGAGCCCGCTTATAACGAACCTGGCGATCACGCAGATTGCGTTCGTTGTGTTTAAAGTTCGTAGTAAGTGGGATTTCTCTGTAACAGCCAAAAAACTTGGGAGACGCTTAAGCATGGGAGACGCTTGGGAAACGCTTAAGTGTGAAACGCGATAGCGCCCGCTCTTGTACCATTCACACGACGGCATCACTCCGCACTGCTCCTAGAGGACCCTGTGCGCAAAGGAAACTTTCAACACCGCTTCCTCAAGGACAAAATATGACATAATACTCATTCACAGCACTCCTCTTGGCCTCCGTGAAAAAATGAAGACAGATATATTAGATTTGCAATTTTGCAAAAAGACAAGATTCCGATAGGTCATTCATGATTGCGTAAGAAATTGACAGGAAAGACTGCGTAAGTAGCACATGGTTATCAAAAATGTAAACAACGAGAAAATGTATTCACGCAGTACATAAAAGACATTCCTCACACAAAACCATGATGCCATTCATCAGTTGATTAATCAGCGCATTTCTGTCTAAAGTCGGATACAACTCAAGAACATAGTGGCAGATGCTGCTCAAGGGAGGCCCTCCATCCAAGTGGTTATTCAACATTCATCTGCCACCCCCAGCAATTTGACGCTATAGTCGGATACACTCAAGGACCAAGGGGCTATTCCCCGTCAAAGAAGCCCCTTCCAGCCAATGGCGTCGGCCGATTCTCATGAACCTTATAGTGTGACAAAGTAGGGAGCGGCGTGACAATGCAGGGAGGAGCATCCTCTGCCACGGAGGGAGGGGACTTATATGTGCCACTACCTGCATTGTCACCCTAGCAGGCTCATGAGAGTCGACCGACGCCATTGGCTGGAAGGGGATTCTTTGACGGGGAAAAGGCGCTTCGTTCTTGAGTTGCATCCGTCTATAGCTGGCGCAAAGGAACAGGTCAACGGGGAGAGGTGGAGAATCGGTAGACAAGGCTGGAGGATATCTTTTGAGGAGCATTTGCCGCTTCGTTCTACAGTTGTATCCGACTGTAGTGAAATGCAACGTATAATGATTAAAAGAATAAATCTCTTAGGCATCCATCATTCAGCATCAATACATCCATACCGTGGTGGTCAAAGTAGTTAATCAGGTACGGTACAATTTGCCGGTTGCCGAACGTACTCTGTGCGTGAAAATGGTGTTCCAATTATCCATGCATACTGCTTTTTTGTAGCAAAATTTTAATATTTTTGTCCTTTTGCAAACTGTATTCCACCAGACCTATCTACCACATTGGACTAACAAACTCTCACTGTTGATTCCCTCTACAAACTGTATTCCCTCAGACCTATTTACCACATTGGACTAACACTCTTGCTGTTGATTCCCTCTGCAAACTATTTCCCCTGACCAATTTACTACATTGAACTAAGAAACTCTCATTTTTGCTTCTCTGTGCAAACCGGATTCCCCCAGACCTATTTACCCTTTTGCATTAACAAAACTCTCATTGTTTCTTTCCTTTTGCAAACTGTATTCCACCAGACCTATCTACCACATTGGACTAACAAACTCTCACTGTTGATTCCCTCTACAAACTGTATTCCCCCAGACCTATTTACCACATTGGACTAACAGACTCTCGCTGTTGATTCCCTCTGCAAACTATTTCCCCTGACCAATTTACTACATTGAACTAACAAACTCTCATTTTTGCTTCTCTGTGCAAACTGGATTCCCCCCCACCTATTTACCCTTTTGCATTAACAAAACTCTCATTGTTTCTTTCCTCTGCAAACTTTATTAACCCAGACCTATTTACCACATTGGACTAACAAACTCTCACTGTTGATTCCCTCTACAAATTGTGTTCCCCATATCTATTTACCACACATGGACTCACAAACTCTCATTGTTACTGCCTTCTGAAAACTAGATTCTCCAGACCTATTTACCTTTTTGGACTAACAAACATCATTGTTGCTTCCCTCTGCAAACTGGATTCCCACGGACCTATTTACCACATTGGACTAACAAACTCTCACTGTTGCTTGCTTCTGCAAAATGGAGTTCCTAAGACCTATTTACCACATTGGACTCACACACTATACACAAACTCTCATTGTTGCTTCCGTCCGCAAACCGATCCGCTGTTCTTCACCCCCCCCCCCCCCCCGTTATCTGCGCATGCGCAGCGCCTGTACGAGGGCACCTGCCGCGGCGGCGTGTGTCGGTCCCCCAACGACGCCATCGCGGCCATCGGGTCGGTCATCCCGATCCCCTACCAGGAGGCCAACGCCTTCGTCAACTCCGAGGACCAGGGCATCGAGGTCGAGGAGCCAGCCTTCGCGGGAGAGGAGTTCGCCATGGAGGAGGGCTTCGGCGGAAGGCCGCAGGTGCACTTCGCCGCCGACGCGGTGCCCGGCAGGAACGCCACGGTCGGTGGCGGCCTCTGAAGATGGGAGCCCTGCACGCTCGTCGGCCACTCCCTTATTTATGACTATTTATGTGAACACTCCAATAAAAGGAGCAATTTTCCCTTGGAAGCCGTGTGCGGCAGTGCCTACCCCTCTCCTGCCGGAAGTTTAGAATATGCCCGGTCAATTCAATCCTGTCCTTGAGCTACTGTATAGTTGACCTCGGATGGAAAATGATATACCCACTCTGGTAGAATGGCCAAGACTCTTGGCAGCGACGTCCTGTATGGCTTGCTATTAAACACCGGGACAGAGAAATGGGAATTAAAGATAAAATATGATGGTAAAAAAAGAGAAGCGATGGCGTAAAGGCATTCCCCTGGCGTTTAAGAGGACCGCGGTTCGGATTCCGCTGCCGCGCAATCCTCCACCGGATAAATGTTAAAATCTGCGTTTCGATGGAACTGAATAACCTGCAGCCTTGTTCGGCCTTATATCGACGACTAGAGCCGACAGCATACTTCCTCACCAACATAGAATTCGGCCACTTTGGAGTAGTACCCAGCCACCACCTCCTAATTAATACGCAAGTAAACCCGTGTCCTCAGCCCCAAGCGGCTGAGGAGCAACTGACCAAGGCGACGGTCAGACCTATGATGCAGTGAATAATGGAATTAATCTCTGCCTCATGACAGGCCGGCATTGGAAACTGAACCCTGCAACGTTTAACGCTAGAACCTTATCCAGTGAGGCTAGCCTAGCAGTGCTGTTCGAGGAACTAATAGTATTAAATGGGATGTTATAGGGTTTAGTGAGGTTAGGGCGATCACGTTCTGTGATAGCGTGGTTCAGCGGACAGACGAGAACTCTAGGTGTGGGATTCCTTATCAATGAGGATATATAGCTGGCAACACGGAGGATTTGTATGGCATTAACGAGATGGTGGCAATTATCTAACCTTAATAAGAAGTGCAAATTAAAGCTGGTACAGGCCTAGTCATGCTGTCCAGACAGTCGAAAGCTTCTATGAAGACATGGAATCGGCAATGATGAAAGTAAAAACACAGTATGCATACTGTAACGATGAGCGGCTTCAAAGCCAATTAGGCAAGAAGCAGGCTGGAGACCGGGCAGTTGATGACTATGGCATAGGCTCTGGAATAGAATAGCAGAAGGGGGTTACCGGTAGAGTTCGAAGAACGAAATAATTTACGGACCATGAATTCCTTCTTCCGCAAACGGGAAAACCGGTAGTAGGCGTGAAAGAGCCGAAATGGCGAAACTGAAAATGAAACAGACTTCATATTGTGCGCTCACCCTGCAGGATGTGGAGGTGCTCGGAAAAGGGCGATGCACTGACCATAGGATGGTAGGGTCCCGAATTAGCCTAAGCCTAGACTTGAAGAGAGAACGGAGGAAAATAGTAAGGGAAAAGTCAATCGAGGAGCTGGTGGTAAGAAGGGAGCTACAGTAGGAATTCAGCATCTCGCTCCAGAACATATATTCCGCTGTAGCCGATGACGACGACCTTAGCCTTCTAGCAATGTCCTATAATCTTGCTAATCTCATTACGGAGTTCGCAACAGAAATAGGCGGTTGGCTAGTTAGACAGGATACGGGGAAGCTATCTCAGGAACGAAAAATCTGATTAAGAAACGCCAAAGCACGAGAGCGTCTAACCCTGCAGACAGGATAGAACTAGCCGGGCTATCAAAATTTAAAAAATAAGTGCAAGGTAAGTGACATAAGGAAATAGAATATGGAGAGAATCGAGCATGCTCTAAAGAACGGAGGTAGCTTGAAAGTGTTCAAAGGATAGGCAAAAATCAGCTGACTTAGCGAAGGAACAAGGAAGGCAACGTCATTACCACTATGTATAAGGTAATTAAAGTAGACGAGGAGTTCTGCAAAGATCTATAAAGTAGCCGAAGCAATCACGGCGATTATGAAAGAGGCAGCAGCGCTGCGCATCGCGCCGGTAAAGAAAGAGGAAGTAAATAAATCTTTACGGAAAATTCAAAGGAAGACAGCAGCTGGCGAGCATCACGTAACGGCAGATCTGTCGAAAAATGATGGAGAAATTGTGCTAAAAAATCTGGCTACCTTGTATACGAAGCGCCTCATCCTATCAGAAATCGAGAGGAACAAATGGGTATGTACAGGAGAAGGCAAGCGCGAAGGCAAGCCTATACAACTAGGAATGGCAGAAAGTTTGGTGGGGGGATGAGAGTATAGGGAGCTTGCAAGCTATAGCTCGCGAGCTTACTATCCGAGCTGGTGCGTCAAGCGCCTCGGACGGCCCGGAGATAACGGTAGAGCTCACGTACGCAGCTATCCTCAACCTCATCAAAGGCAGAAGACGCAAATATCCCCAGCCACATCCTCTGCTAACACAATATGAAGCGACATGTTGAAGAAGACTCCAAACAGAAGCCTTCCACAATCTTCACATTCTACATAAGAAGTCTCCGGAGCAGTATAGGGATACATGTCCGTGGTGCGGGGCAACCCCCACACTGTATCATATCACATGGGAATGCATACACAATGTAGCTTTCCTAGGTAACAAAGAGCCAAATGCGGAGCAGTGGGAGGACCGGCTAACCAGCAGCCAGCTCAAGGTCCAAAGAGACCTAGTGAGCCATGCATGCCGGATGGCCAGGGACAGTGGTGCCTTGGACTAGGGGCGCCAACCACGCTCAGCCTGGAAGACATCGGCAATCTTTGGGCAAGCAGCAAGACTCCTTTATTAGAGCAATAAAGTTTATTCACTCACTCACATAGGGAGCTTGCAGAGACAAGATGGTCGCACTCGGCACAGGACCGGGTTGATCGGAGAGATAGCGGAGAGGAATTTGTCTTGAAGTGGGTGTAGTTAGGCTGGCGACGATGGTGATGGCGACCACAATGGATAAGTAGACGCAGGGTTTTGGGTTTATGGTTTATGGGGTTTAAAGTCCTAAAGCAGCTCAGGCTATGAGGGACGCCGTAGTGAAGGGATCCGGAAATTTCTACCACCTGGGGTTCTCTAACGTGCACTGTCACCACACAGTACACGGGCCTCTCGCATTTCGCCTCCATCGAAATTCGACTGCCACGGCCGGGATCAAACCCGCGTCTTTCGGGTCAACAGCCGAGCGTTATAACCACTGAGCCATCGCGGCGGCTAAAGGAGACGCAGATATGAAGCTGACAGGCACGCATCCGAGGGGTCCCCCCCCACCTTAATTCTCTTAGCAGTGCTCTTGTTAAGCGTGATCTCTTCCCCCCCTCTTCGAAAAGAAATCCCGGCTACGTGCCTGCGCGCCCCCACGAAGTCCCTACCCGCCAAAACCTACGCAGCAGAGGAAACATAAAATAACGGCGAATTCAAATTGAAGGGCACAATGGGAATGCGACCAATATAAACACAAAGGCAAAAGACCCCTGTCGTCGCAGCTTCACCGCATCAGTTCACATAATCCTCCATCATCTTTTGTTTGTTTCCGGTGACGCGTCAAGGTAATCACGCAAAATGGCCGAGCCTGAGGAAAAGGGTTGCTTCGGCGAAGCGTCGTCACGGAAATTTCGAAGGGGATTGGGGCTCTCTTATTCGCACCGCCCCACCCCTTGGCTACGTGGCTGCCATGCCTGCCTACCATTCCTACCAGCGAGCTTCAAAGCACTTAGATCTCCGGACCTTACAGACACATAAGGCGCCCCTAAGCCCGTGGCGGTACTCACACAGCAAAGTGGCGCTGTAGCCATGGCGCTCCGCGGCTAGGAGCACCTATAGCCTCGGAAGCGTTTGCCTAGGTTGGAGAATGGGTACGAAATGTCCGTGTATACATGCACACGTAGAGAGACATTTCCCGCAGGACTCCACTATTGGAGTAGAACATTTCATAATACTACGCTAGTGTGTAGAATAGCAATTAGTAATACTCTAAATGTAAAACAACCAATGTAAGATGAAGAGTAACAATGCCGCAACGGTAAAATAGGTTATTTAATTACAAATAATAGCTTTATCATAGCGTATAATTTGATCCTAGTTGAAATCCTATAATCTAAATCAAGAGGAATGAATGAGCTTGGGCAGGACATGTAATGCGAAGGCAAGATAACCGCT
Source organism: Amblyomma americanum (assembly GCA_030143305.2). Taxonomy (NCBI): domain Eukaryota; kingdom Metazoa; phylum Arthropoda; class Arachnida; order Ixodida; family Ixodidae; genus Amblyomma; species Amblyomma americanum. Next base: position 8,544 of record JARKHS020015684.1, on the reverse strand, counting down.
GGACCTCATAGGTAACGGAGTGGATTCCAAGGGAAAGTAAGCGTAGCAGGGGGCGTCAGAAGGCTAGCTGGACGGATGAGATTAAGAAATTTGCAGGCATATGGTGGGCGCAGCTGGCAAAGAACAGGGTTAAGTGGAGAGACATTGGAGAGGCCTTTGCCCAGCAGTGGGCGTGGTCAGGCTGATGATGATTATGGTTATTGGGCTAATTTGTGGTTTCGCAGCCACGTGACCGACTTGCCTACCTGGACTTCCTTCAAGACCAGTTTCTCAGAGGTATTCGGCCGCCCCGCTGTGCGCAAACTGCGCAGCACCGAACAACGCCTCCGTGACCACGTTCAGCACCCGCACCAAACTGGCGCGGTTACACGGGGTCATTCCATGCCAAACATACCAGAATTTTCGCTCGACCCCCACCAATCTTTTCGATAAAATTTGTGGCTCTTAAATGAACTGGCTAAAGAAGTTGCACTTAATAACTTTGACGAAAAGAATTTCCTGGTCATGTGACAGCCCTTCGAATTTGTCAGAGGAGTGCAAAAGTTGGGCTCATTAAAAAATTAACAAAAGTCGAATATTTTACTGTAGCGCTGAAAATTTTTTTAGAGATAATGAATATGCGTTGTGGGTTTTAATTGCGCAGCCACAAAATTTGTAGCAAAAGTTTTTATGTTGGTTTATGCCATTATTTTTCCCCAAAAAGATCCTTTTGGAATTTTTTCATATTCTTTCGCGACATTGCCGAGTAACATCACATGTTTCGCCAACGTACTATAATATATATGTACTATATAATATAATATTATATATAATATAATATTATATATAATATATGTACTATCTCATTAAACGGTTCAAAGTACGATACAACACAGTAGATTTCAGGAAAAATTGTCGAACTTAAAAATTTGCACTGTGCAGCGTTTTCGGGCATAAATTTTGTAAAGAGGCATTCCTAGTGAAAATATAAATTGTAGCTCAATTGGTACCTATAGTTGCATTGAAATTTTGCTCAGCGTTTTTTTTACCGCAGCCTTTTTTGTTTTAAGCAAGAAAGAATTTCTGAAGTTGAGCGCTGCACCTCGACCCATGGTTGCCACAGCACTGAACACGGCCGTGGCCGCCGCGGCCAGGACCGAACCCGCTTCTGTAGGATCAGCAGCTGAGCACCATAACCACTCAGCCAAAGCGGCGGCTAGTAGAAAGAGAAAAGATGTTGTGGCCTATATATCGATCAGCTATCAATGGTATCAGCACCTTAAAATACAGTTAGCGCCACTGCGCTTGTGTATTATCATAGACTGATTTTCATCACTGATTTTATCAATCCTGACGGGCTACTAGTGTGGTCATACAATCGTGACAACACCAGGCGACTCAATATTGAAGCGGTAGCAATGAATGCTACAATGAAAATGCGCTGTTCTATGGAGAACTTGCGCTGAAGTTTGCGGTGCCGATTGCAGCGCCATGACACACTGCCTAGCGAGAGGAGCCAGCAGTTTTGGATAGTACTCTTAGTACGTTTCCGCGCCACCTTCAGGCGCTTATTGGCGTGAGCCTCCGCGCTCTGTCGAAGGCGCGCGTGCCATGCGTCAGCTATCTGGGCTACGCCGAGGGAAGCCAGGCAATGAATGCTGTCAGCCAAGCGCGGGTATCTAATTGCGCAGAATGTGTTCTCGCGTTTGCAGCGGCCCAAGCGGCTGACAAAAGCAGTTTTGAGTCACCGAATGGAACAATTGCAGTGCCACCTTGGCAGCGCAGGTTCCCCATAGCCAAGGCTGTTCTGGCTTCGTGTCGTGTGCCAGCGCCACTCGCACACCATCGTACGTCGCGTCGCGAGGAGCATAGCCTCATGCAATTACCGTTTAATGTGTGGTATAAATTACGCATATACATGCAGAAGGAGGGTAACTGAAATATGGTGGCTCACCTCCATGGCGATTTTCAGAGGACGCAGATTGACTTGTTTGCATAGGTTCTCGTGTTGTCTCCAGTCACGAAGTAGCTGATGTCTTAAAGCGCGCAGCCTGCCCCTTGCTGCCGCTATCAGAGCACAGCTTTTGCGCTGCCCAGCGATCGGTCCACGTAGCAGTGGTGACGACAGAACTTCGTTTCCCTTCGTCATGCGTACTCAGCCACTGCGATTAAGCCGTCGCGAGAGTATAGTCACGGCGCCGTGGACCGATTTTGATTTTCCAGCCGGCCAACACACAGGCTTCATTGACGACACAGAGCCCCCTAGAGCACTCTTATCTATTTAATGTTTGCTGCAGCTCGCTTCGCTGGCAGCGTATGACTCTCGGGGACCGGCAGAGGCGTGCACACAGCACAATTTTTTAAGTTCGACATTTTTTTCTGGAATATACTGTGTTGTATCATACTTTTAAACCATTTAATGAGATAGTACATAGTATAGAGGAGCGGTGAAACAAGTGATGTTGCTCGCCAATGTCCCGAAAGAGTATGAAAAAATAGCAAAAACGGTGTTTTGGGGGGAAAAATAATGACATAAAGCAACTCAAGAACTTTACGCTACATTTTTTTTTGCGGTGGGAATAAAAATCACAATGCATATCCATTATCTCTAAAAAATTTTCAAAAGCAAAAGTAAAATATTTGTTTTTGTGTAATTTTATTTCTGATACAAACACCTGCACCCTGATAAATTCGAAGGGTTGTCACATGACCGGAAATTTCTTTCGCCAAGGTTAATAAGGGTAATTACTTTAGAAGGTTTGAATAAAGAGCCACAGATTTTATCTGAAAGATCGAAGAGGGTCGAGCGCAAACTATGGTACGTTTGGCACGGGCAACCCATCGAGGATGATGTCGATATATGCAAGCGCATCAGCCCATCGATGCCTGAGGCCCGATAAAGTTACCAACATCCTGAAGAGTACCTCCGAAGACGCGTTTCAGATGTTGCTCGCGAACAATCCGCAAGCAGTCGTCGACGTGATCCAACTTTGCCAAAGTTATGATGTCCAGAAGAAACAGCTGGCTTCAACTCACCGTTCCCGCGTGCATGACGAAGTTGCTTCCTGCGCCAGCGGGTTGCGGTCGCCACTGACTTGAGCTGCTTGCCGGCGACGTCAGCCTCTCGTTTTGGGCATCTGCCTATGATGCCGTGTTCTCCACGCTTCAACGCCTTCCTGTGTCCTCTCCGATCCTTCGCCATTTTGACCCCAGCCAACGCACGGAAATTCACACTGATACCAGCGGCGGCCTCGGCGCTGTTCGTGCCCAACGGAAACTCGGCTTCCCCGGTCATGTTGTTGCGTACGACAGCCGCACTTTGACAAAAGCTGAAAAGAATTATTCCGTAACGGAAAAAGAGTGCTTGGCAATCATCTGGCCTATTGGAAAGTTGCGACCTTACATATATGGTCGCTGTTGTAACTGATCACCATGCCCTCTGCTGGTTGTCTTCCCTCAAAGACCCCTCTGGCCGTCTTGCTCACTGGGTGCTGCGTTCACAAGAATATGACATTGAAGTCGTCTATCGTTCTGGCCATCGTAAGCATTCCGATGCCGACGCCCTATCCCGTTCACCCCTCTACGGTGACTCCGCCTCCACGTCTCTGGGAACCAGTGACTCCTCTTCCCTCATAGAGACACTGCCGACATGCCAGTGAGCAACGCCAGGACCTCTGGCTCGCTTCCCTCCTCCCTATTTTATCTACACCATCTGCACGTCCGGCGGCCCGGACTCTCCGCCATCAATAATAATAATAATAATAATAATAATAATAATAATAATAATAATAATAATAATAATAATAATAATAATAATAATAATAATAATAATAATAATCAATTGGTTTTGAGGGAAAGGAAATGGCGCAGTATCTGTACAGTGCCTAGAATATACTGGCTAGTGTGCCGACCGTGGCCTTCCTGGTGGCACCGCGAGCGATGAATGCCGACGGCCGCCGCATGGAGCGCTGCAAGTCGGGAGGGTGCCGCCGAGCCGCAACGCTCTCGCAACATCGGCAAGAGGACTAGTGCATTTTTGCTTTCGTTCAGCTGTAATCGACCAAAGCTGTCATGGAGGCAGCTGACTATAGGTTTCAGGGTTTGTTTTCAGTCTCTGTCGAGGAGCTGCACATTTAGCACTTGTCGCTTGCGCGAAAGCTGCTCTGAAATTCAGCACAACTTCGTGCTTCGAAACACGAAACTTGTGCTGTACATAGATATCTTTTATATATATATGAAGTACTTTTTCGGTAACATTTTCTCTAATAAAGTAGGCGAAACGCTTCGGTTAATTTTATTGGATTATATTTAGGTGTTCTCGCTGTGTACGTACTACATTTGCGAACGAGTAAACACATGCAATGTGAATAACGCAGGAAACACAGTCGTGCAACACTCGTTTTTATTCGCGTGCAATATCAATCGCGGACATGTTACAGAAGTACAGCAAGCAGGGCCCATATGTGCACACGAGAAGCATTTATTGGCAGCGACGCAGTTTTATTGGCAGCGACGCAGTTTTAAAATTATGGGCCGTTCTCCTCAACCACGGAAGAAGGAAGACGTCTATATTTTAGTCCCAAGTACACTAGCTTTCAGCCCCACAATGGGGCCTTTATTTTACCCTAGTGTCAGTTAAAGGGCCGAGTAATTAACCGTCTTAAAGAGACGATGGAGGGTGCCACCCGAAACCTCCGCTCGCTAGCCGGCGGAAAACGTCGCCGTTCGGGCAGCGTTGGATGCTCCCGCATGCTGAAACAGCTGTATGCGGACGCAAACAAGATCATGGAGCTACAGGACGAGGCCCGGCATCTCGTCGCCGCTGGCCAACGCCCGCCCTTCCTGGAGAGCCAAACGCCTGGACGCCGATCCACCACCACAGCAGAGAGTTCAACCCCAGCCGTGATCACCACTATTCCAGTGGAGGCAGGTGACAAGAGCTCCATTCTGCTACTGCAGTCCCCGGCCGAGACCACGGCAAGAGGCCCCGAAGCCAGCACGCCAGCAGCACACTCCACGTCGCTGATCAACATGGAGCTGGATGGCTCATTCGAATATCCAACAATATTGATGCCAGCCCCGGACGCCACGCGGTCGACGCCCGAGGAATGTCAACCCGCCTCACCCCCTCCCGGGGAACCGAACCAGACCGGCTTCCCCAAAGAAAGAATGCGAGCGAGACAAAGCCAACGTGGCTCCCCCTCTCCTGCCCCCTCTGACTCAGCGGATCGGCGCAAAGCAGCCAAAAAAGGAAAAAAGAAAAAAGGAGCCAAGAAAGCAAAGCCAGGCCCCAAATTCTCAGCGAAGGTGGCTGGCAGGAATTCGGACCTGGCTGGACTCCCCGCGAGTGTCGTCTGCTAGCCGGGAAAACGAGACCGCACGGCGCCCAGGCGCAGCCACCTCCCCCTCTCCAACGCTCTCGCAACAGCAGCGCCAGCCGGATAGCAGCGGCCACTCCCCGCGAGCGTCGTCTGCTAGCGAAGGCGCGCCCGCCGCACCGTTCGCCGCCGTAGCCGCCCGCTTCGCTGCACAGTTTCAGCAGACAGAAGTCTCCCGTGGCTTTCGGACAACGTAGGGGCTCTGACCTTCCCCTAAGCGCCGCACCAAAAGGCGAAAAGTGCACTTTGCGCGCTGGCCCGCTACATTGACAAGGCGGGTCTCCTCAGACGCTTTTGACAGCAGTCCACTTCCTCGTATTGTGCCCGCCAGCGCTGACACAAAGCCCGTGCGCCCCCACTTCGGATGCCAGCAGACCCGCTGCCCCCCTCGCACCGCCGTGCGTTGACCCCGTGCTGTTCGTGCCCTCTCCCTTCGTCAGTTTCCCCCGACCAGACCCGTTTTCTACTCTGTCTCTTTTCTCCCCCTTTCCCCCCTCCCCATGTGCCGCGCAGCGAAGGTGATCTCTAAATAGAGAGAGACAGTTGCACGCGCTGCACAGAACTATTTCCAACAAGAATAGAATCACAGAAGAGAGAAACTTATGCCGCTGCCTTTGCGCTTCCCTCTCTTTGTTGAGGCCCTTGACAAAAAAAAAAACGAAACCTTAAGAGGACATAAAACTTTACAACGGTAGATAAAACTGCCTTTTCATGCTCTGAGCAGCCAAGTTGAGGAAAAGACAGCGTCTGTAGCTGACTCGAAAATTCAACTAAACTCATTTCATGGAGCTTGTTTTTACTAAAAAACACAGTAAAGGCATCTTCCATGGCCTTTACAGCAGTTGACAAGCTCTGGCTGGGGTACACTAGGCCCCCATTGTCAAAATGGCTAGTAAAGTACGAAGCGGCGTCGGCACTTGCTTCAGCTTTGCTTACACATAGGCAGCCTGCACACTGTGGACAACAGTTCTTAGCAATGATCTTTCTTGCCACGTAGCCTGTAGTGTAGCAGATCAAAGCACTGTGGCTCTTCTTCTCTATGCACGATGCATGGTCACTGCTAGACACGACAGCTTGAACTACATCTTCAGCTTCACTGACGTTTCCGTGGTCAAGAAGGTCATCTATTTTGTCTGAAAGGAACTTACTCGTAGTTTCACACACCTCATTTGGGCTCAGCAGTGCTTTGATTACGTCTGGGGTGCAGTTCACTCCTCTAGGTGGCTTTGCCACGCTGTAGAATGCGAGTAAATTCACAGTCATCAGAAACTGTGACACTGTCGGATGGTCGTTACAGCCAGACGACTGTCTAATTATGCCAAAAAGGTTTTCAAGCTTATCCTGACTTAATCTGGATGTTAAAAGATACTTGAAACCCACAGTCGACGTCAGGTAGGACAACAAGCCAAGTGTACTCTTGATGGTAACCCTTAGCCCAGCAGACGTGCTTTCTGTAAGAAAACCACCATTAGCTGGTTTTGCAGTTTGCTCCCATTCCTGCAGATACTGTAGGAAGACTTTCAGAAATTGCGCATTTGGACTGTCAGGCTTGAGTGCCTTCTCGCTTGTTCGCGATGTCATAACACGAATCAGGCGATTCATTTCTTTTACGAAATCTACTGTCGGCTGCACGGTCCTATGTGAGGCTTCAATGTGTTCTCTATAAATGAAAAGTCCTTTGATGACCTGGTCGCTGAAGAGCTGAAATGCGATGTCCACTTTCATTTTTTCAAAGCAGTTTGGCTTAAGGTGTGCATTTGTCAGGCTTGGCATAACTTTCAGTGTAACATTTTCTCGATCCGCTTCGAAGGCTGCTAGTACAATACCATTGTGAACATGCCCAGCTGGTGTCAGGTATCCTTTTCCAACAAATCCATTTCTCACACTCTTCAAAAGGTGTGAAAAATCTGACAAAAAATATAGCTGCCTTTTAGGATCCACTGGGTGTTTGGTGCTGCTCCGAACGTGGCTTGGAGAACCTTTGAAAAAAAAAAAAAACTTGCGATCAGTTTCTTCATCACAATATTTAAACATTAGAAACATGAAATCTGCACTAGCACCATGCACACTCTAAATAATCTTGCATTTTGCATGAAATTACAGCCTTGCCATGTATTCCAAACAGCCGCCACATGCTCTTATTCCAGCTGGCGCCGTCGCATGTTATGCAATCCACGAACAGACCAGCCTTTTCCGCAAGGACTGTGGTTTCCAAAATGATTTTCACCAGTGTTGGGGCCTTCACATTGCCCTTTGAGGCAAAAACACCGAGGATTTGCGTCCATTTTCCTGCGGAAAGGTAATCCCTCACAAATGTACGTGCGGTTTACATATAAAGTTGAGAACTGTAACCAAGAGAAACAAAAAGTTTACCAGTAAATGGCTGAAACAGCACAATCATCCCATGGTCTGCCAGCACATTCTTCTGGTCAGCAGGTGTATGACCTCCAAGGTCAACAAAGCCTTCAATATCACCTGAATTGTAAAAAAGAAAGCACAGGAAAGACACCTTGTTTTATGCGCAGACATCTCTCAACACAGATCAGAATATGGGAAAGGTGCTAAACCAGCATAAAAAGAAACACGTGCTAAAAGACATGACGATCGAATATTACCAGAGCACTGCACGGCTCGAGCAATATTGTAGTGCTTAGCAGAACATCGTATTTTTCTCATACTGTAAAAGCTCGCTGATTCGTGCTTCAATGGACCGGAAAAAATGTTCGCATAGTCTGAAATTAAGTTCGAACTATCGAATGACCCCGAAAAAAAAAAACTGACAAGAACCGCTTGCATCGCGGTAAATTTATTTGGTGAAAGACTTGGCAGTAGTTGCATGTTATTTTAGATGAGAACGGCGCAACAATCACTATTTTTAGCGGTGGAGCTCTGCCGCTAGGATTCACGGGCGATGAATACGGCATTGCTCAGCAGCTCCGAAGCGGCAAGAAAAAAATGTGGATAGGGAAGATTACCGAAACAGCCAACCAACGCTATAAACGGCGCGTAGCTGGGTTTGGCTGGCTGGCTAGTGTGGTTGGGCGTACGTTTCAGAAAAGCAAAATCGAAACTATCAGTGTGTCCGCTCTTGTAGATGAGGCCGTCCGTCCGCCATCGCGCCTGCCGTTCAGCGCAAGTCAGAGGAGGAGGAGGAGGAGGAAAACTTTTATTTCTATTTACAGTGAGA